>CM042178.1:2717761-2742186 GCA_023376005.1 Doryteuthis pealeii
ATGCGAAAGAGTAAATTTCAGGCCGCAATTTAGACAGAAAAGTTACATTTCATTTCCCTTTTACGATTATACATCTAAATGTATAGCTGGCTGTATTGGACATAATTTTTTTCTTGTGCATATTGAATAACCGATTATTGGTTTTCAACGATTTTAAAAATATTCTTTTTTTTTTATCTTGAAATAATATCTTGGAAATTTTTTGTGCATTCGTTTTTCAATCATAATTTTCATTATTTCTGTAAGCTGAAAATTTATTTTTTTAAATCATCAGGATTTTGTTTAATGTTTCTTCTTTCGAATGCAAAAAAGAATTTCAAGATAATATTAATTTTTCTGCAAGTTTAATTGTGTTAAATATAGGGGGGGGTAAATTTCGCAGGGTAAATTGGTGGTTCCTAGTTTACTGTCTAAAAGTAAAAGTAAAGTCGACGGGGCGGCCTAAAGTCGGTATCAGTTAGTCAGCAAGGGAGTCTATCCCCTTTTCACTAGCGCTAGACCAAGGAGATTGATTTAGCATCTGCGGTGGAGTGCCACACCTATCTTCAGCTCCTTACTTTACTGCACAGATCCCTGTGCTACTCATACGCTGAGTTGGTGAGGACCGGTATCGAACTAGGAACTTTGTGGCTTAAAGGTTGTTTTAAAAAAACGATGAGGACTGTCTAATGTTGCATGTTCAAATTTTAGTGTATTTATTCTATGTTATGACGATTTTGGGTAATGTGACGTAAGCAGTGACGTAATTTTTGTTACAGACAAAAACCGGAAGCGAATCTCCATTATTAATAGATTTGGGGTAATGTGACGTAAGCAGTGGCGTAATTTTTGTTACAGACAAAAACCGGAAGCGAATCTCCATTATTAATAGAATAGATACTGTTCAAAAATACGTTAGAAAAATTCGTTTTACGGAGCTTCTAAAAACACGTCATACCTCCCTGAAGAAAACGCTCGCCCTCGGTTGACTGTTTTGACTTAAGTCGTTTTTCGATGATAACAAATTATCGACGTAGGGTGAGATATTGCTGTAATTTGTTATATTCGAGGTAGAGGATCTCAGTATTAAGGGTTAACAATACCCCCCCTGCTGAGATAACTGGCTTGAAAATTCGCCAATACGTAACCCCGACTGCCCCTTCCACCACCCCCGAAAAATAATTAAAGGTTTTCTGGTTAAATCGAGCTTAACAGACCTAAATTCCACCATCGTAAGTCACCCCACCGAAATAAATAAAACAAATATCAAAAATCAGGAGAATTAACCGAATCTAATGAATTTTCAGTGTTGATATCTATTAATAATGGAGATTCGCTTCCAGTTTTTGTTTGTAACAAAAATTACGTCACTGCTTACGTCACATTACCCAACATATAATCCAACGTCATAACATAGAATAAATATACTCAAAATGTGAGCATGCAACGTTAGACAATCCTCATTGTTTCAATAAATAGATGCCTGGCGTTATATATTTATATATAGATTGTTTTATTCTAATTTAATATTTAAAGTTATCGGAACTGTTTCCATTTCAAATTGTCTTTCTTTCTTTCTTTCTTTTTTACTCCTTTAATAAATTTGACGATTTTACACTTATGGTACACACTCTATGATACTGAATTTTCAGCTCCCATCACCTCAGGGAATATCTTTCAAAAAATTATTTTTACATCGCCCGGAGGGTGTCTTTTTATTTTGCTAGTATTAATGAATAAATGATATAATGCACCAGTTATTTATTTGAAAACTTTTACATTTTCAGGTCAGTTAACTTTGAACCACGTATCTTTGACAATCTATGTTACGCCTCAAAGATACGTGGTTCAAAGTTAACTGACCTGAAAAAATGTAGAGGTTTACTGGGGCATTATATCATTTTATTCAGTAATATATCATCACTGGAAATTTCATTAAATTCGGTTAATTCCCTGATTTTTTTTTTTTTCAAAAATAAACTGATTGATATGTTAAAACAACTTGAAATGAGGAATAATTACTGATATGACACACTGAGAATAACAACTTATAAGATTATAATGAATTTACTCAGGAGTGGCTAAAAAATTCAACTAATGTTGAATCTTTTATTTGATGTGTAGTAGTTTAAAAAGATATCTAACTGTTGGTGTCATCTTAGTATAATTAACAGTTTATGATCAGTTGAAATCTTGACTTTCATTGGACAAGTTAAAATCAAATGATTAAAAAGTCAGAAGTTAGAGTTGAATCCTTAGAGAAACCACAGAGAGGCGGTTGTCTAATTTCAATCTCTGGCTCCCCAGATTCACAAACCAGGTAATGGTATAATAAAGTTATGTGCACCAAAAAAGAATCTCTCCCCCAAAATAAATGGACAGTAGGGTGTAGATTGCCCTTTGAAAAATATTGGTTATTCCTAATGGTTCTCTCTTAACCGCGGATTTCAACATCCACGGAGAATCTTGAAACCTATCTACTTTATATTTTTAAAGTAAAAGTAAAATCGGCGGAGTGGCCTATTGTCGGTATCAGCTGGACAGCGAGGGAGTCTATCCTCTTTTCATATTTTGCGTCGGTGGTAAAGCGTCACACCTACTTTCAAATCGAAATATTTATTTATAAAAAAAAAAACAACAATAACAATTTAAATTTATCGTTAGTGCAAAATAAATTTTTCTCATATACTGACAGCAAATTAAAATTTATTAAAACCAAAACTATTTTGGTTATTTCCTATAAGTCTAACATAAACAAAGGGGAACCACTCTTGACTGATGAATTATTTATTTATTTTCCCATTAAACTAATCCTAAACTCTAACCCTAAACCCTAACCACGTCTTCTTTTTTCCTAGTAGATCAATAAATAAATAAATAATTTGTCAGTAAAGAGTGGTTCCCCTTTATTTTTATGTTGGATTTATAGGAAATAACCACTATTTTAATATTAAAACGTGTCTTTGATTTGTTAATAAACATGAACTATTTATTTAATTTATATTAAGTGCAAAATCACTATAATCCAGAATCCCCTAAATGTCTTAAAGTTGTCAAAGTAATAAAGTTATGTGCACCAAAAAAGAATCTCTCCCCCAAAATAAATGGACATTAGAGATGTCCAATGTTAAAATAGATAACAATATAACTTATATCATCATAATAGTAGTGTTTAGTAGACTGATAACACAATTTGATTCTATAGGTGAATTATTATCTTCACTATCATAAGAAAAAAATTAACTTCCTTAAAAAGTATCAAGTAACTAATTTAGTATTAGTAGTATTAACAACAGCAATCAGTGCCGTAGTCGGTACTACTACTACTTCCATACATACAGCTATGTTGGTACTTCTTGTAGTGAATAAAATCTGTTCACTCTGTACAAGGGCCGAATTGTGTTTATTAATAGTAATACTGATATAGTTTCAACTGAATTAAAACTTCCATTCTCTCAGACAATAAAGACATTTAGTAAACTACTAGTAAAGCAAGTGCTTTTGTCTTACTTACATTTACTGCTTGATAATCTAAATTCATAATGTACACTCTGTAGTAAATATATAAAACTATATCCAACAAAGCAATTCCCATTATGATTATTATTAAGTTACCTTTTTTTTAGCAGTAGTAATAATAATAATAATAATAATAATAATAATAATAATAATAATAATAAGTTTCTTTGTTTTTAGTGGCATGGAAACCTTAATAGGGTATTTAATGCCAAAGCCATCCTTGTAGAAGAACAGTAGTGATACTATTTAACACACATTTGGAGGGATAAGCGGGTTTATACCTTTCCCAAGAGTATTAATCTTTCGGCGAGGTGACATACAATGGTGGAATTTAGGCCCGTTAAGTTCGATTTAACCGGTTTTCTTTAATTCTAACAATCACCAAAACACGATTTAGAAGGCTATCACAATGCAGGTGTAAAGAAAAAAATAACAATACGGTAACAATGATGTTGTGTGTTAACCTGTATTTAATTCTTGAATTTTCGAGATAATATCTCTTTTTTCAAAAGATCACTGGAACTGAAGCAGTCTAGTTATGGCATTTCTTTTTAAAAAGGAAAATTCAAGAATTAAATACAGGTTAACACACAACACCATTGTTACCGTATTATTATTTTTTCTTTACACCTGCATTGTGATAGCCTTCTAAATCAACCTCCTAACCAATATATGCACAATGTTTCAAGCAAATTATAAAACTCTCTTAATATTAATATATTAGAATATTAATGGTTAACAATAATTTCCCCAATGTCGAGATACCTGTCCTGAAAACCCGCCAATACGTAACCCCGAAAAATAATTAACGGTTTTCTGGTTAAATCAAACTTAACAGACCTAAATTTCACCATCGTATGTCACCCCGCCGAAAAAAAAAAATACCAAAAATCAGAGAATTAACCAAATTTAATGAAATTTTCAGTGTTGATATATTAATGAATAAAATATATAATGCACCAGTTATTTTATTTAAAAACTTTTAAATTTTTTCAGGTCAGTTAACTTTGAACCACGTATCTTTTAGAATCTGTGCTACGATCTCAAAGATACGTGGTTCAAAGTTAACTGACTTGAAATGATAAAATAATTAATTTTAATATATTAACATATTGAAATGTTAGAATATAAAAATATTAATGGTTAACAATAATTTCCCCTCATCGAGATACCTGGCCTGAAAACCCGCCAAAATCCAGACTGCCCCCTCCCTACCCCCGAAAAATAATCAAAGCTTTTCTTTGATGCTACCTATCACCAGAAGACGATCACCCCCACCCGATCCCGTTCTTGTAGCGGAGAAGAAGATTAAACGAAAAGGGGGAGAGGGTAGGTTCGGAATTCTAGGCTTATCACCTGCACGAATTTGTTTTGGAAAGCCCTGACAGGTATTTTCAAAGAAATACCGTATCAGTTTCTCTCCGGTAATGATGTATTACGACAAGGGCATAGAGGGCGCCGTAAACAATCGCAATGGCCGACTCGTAATTGATAAAGTTATCTTGAAGAATTATAAGAAGCATCACAAAAACTTGGATTGATTTCAAGAACGTATACGATATGCTGCTGCCTTCTTAGATCGCTGAATGTGTTAGATTCTAAGAATGGTATTATTACTTGCTGTCCATCGTAACCGATGATGACACCATGCGAATCATTTTCCTCCAATTTATTCGGTCTCTGGTTGCGTCTTGCCAACTGTCTATGGGGATATTCAAGTCCTTCAGGTTTCTCTTGATGTTGTCTTTGTACCTGAGCTTTGGTCTACCGATTCCACGTGATCCCTATCTCAGTTGAGAGTACAGAATCGGCTTTGGTAGTCTGTCATCCCCAAGTCTGTTTAAGTGGCCAGCCCATCTCAGGTTGCGTTGGACAAGTATTTCGGGCACGTCAGGGAGTGCAGTTCTCTTCCTGATGGTTCTGTATGAAACATGTTGCCATCAACTGACATTTAATATACTGCGCAAGTGACGCATTTAGTAAACGTGTAGTCTATGGGCATCCGCTTTATATACCGTCCAGGCTTCCGCACCGAACAGGAGGGTTGAGAGAACTATGGCACGGTATATTTAGTTCTCAAAGAGATGTCTCTGTTGAACCAGACTCGCCTCTTCAGCCGACCAAATGTTTTGGATGCATTGGAGATCAAGCTCTGCATTACGGGGTTTCTTAAAACACGTCATACCTCCGTGAAGAAAACGCTCCAAAGAATGTAATCTATGTTTTAAAGACAGCATAAAAGACTTGAAGACAAAGCTTGATTCCAATAGTAAATATCTTAGAGATATAAACATTCGGTTTGGTTTGGTTTGGTTTGGTTTACGGCATATCGACATCAGTGGGTCATTTACTGCCGACAAAGTTTTGAAATAAATTTGTTATTAATGGATAATCAATTTTGTTTATAAACACATGTTTTTCTATTTAACCCATAGATGGGACCCTAACAGGTACTACCACTCCGGGTCAGACCAGGGAGCAATGGTGATGAAGGAGTGCTCCACATTCACCAAGCCTCCAGAACTGGAACCTCACCATCAGATAGAGTTTAACGTCATACTCAGAAGAGGAAGACCCTCGGTCACAGCCTTCGAGCACCCATATGATAAAAAGGGTTCGGGCTTCCCATAAGGGCAATAGAGTTGGGGCAATCATATAGGTGCTAGGGTTTGGCGTGACCAGCCAATTGATCAGAGGGGGCCTCTCTGGTCGCCCGTCTAGTCCAAGTAAGGGCCAAAGTGGAGTGTTGCATGTCATGGACTAAGCTTTTTGTCACCTTTGAACTTACTGATTAATTTCAAAGGAAAAATCTTTAGTTTTAGAGACAAAAGTTTCTTTTTAAGAGACATAGATAAAAATAATCGTAAACCAGGCGAGTATATATAATATTAGCATCCTAAATTTCTTTAGTTCTCCTGGGGAAGGTGTAAGTTGAACACCGAAACCGTGGTAGAGAAAAAACTTTTCTACAACTATTAATGCTCTATATTTTACGAGATATATTGAGCTTTTTTGGATTAACTACTTATGCTACTGCAATGGAAACACGATGATGATGATGAATATATATATATATATATATATATATATGTTGTGTGTGTGTGTGTGTGTGTGTGTGTGTAGTATAATAAAAAATTGAAAAAACACAGGTTTAAATGAGTTAAGTGGTGAGTTTATTGGCCGACGCTGCAGTGTTTCGATCTATTAATTAGATCATCTTCAGGGCTTTTGTTGGTATGTGGAAGGTGATAACGATTTGTTTATCTCAGAATAAGGAGAAAGGCGAGTAAATTCCTTGTTTATCGGTCTGTTTAATATATATATATATATATATATATATATATATATATATATAATAAATAAGTTAATCCACAGACACGTGTTTCGAGGTTTAACCTCTCATCAGTGTGGCTACACTTTAACAGCTATCTCTAGCCGGGATCGAGACGTGACTGAATAGTCTCTTACCCACACGCTATAGCGGCTGTCAAATTTAGGAGAATATTTAATTGATACATTTCTAAACGGAAATGAATTCATGAGAGTCCTCTTCGTAAATAAAGTGAGGGTTAGCTATACGTCTGACGGAGAATTAAAAATTTTAAATACCTATTTAGAGAACTCAACCAAGTGAGAGTATATATAATATTAACAACATAATATTTAATCTCTGATTACACAAACACACACACACACATACACACACACACACACACACACATAGGAGGTGCGTGGACTAATAGTTAAAGTCGCAGGAAATGGACTCGTCAACACGAGTTCAATTCCTAAACGAAGCTGTTGGCATTTAACATGGCGCTAATACCCTTGGGAAAGGCATGAATCCAATTCTCCCTCCACATATGGGTAAATAGCAGGGCAGACTGGACTATTTAACCATGGTCAGGTAACCAGTCTAGGAGAAGGAAAACTCTGAATTCAAACCTGTTAAACTCCGCTTAAGAAATTGACCTTGTGTCGCATTCTGCTCGTGCGGAGGGGTTGGCAAATTATATATATATATATATATATATATATATAATATATATATAATATGTGTGTGTGTGTGTGTGTGTGTGTGTGTGTGTGTGTGTAATCAGAGATTAGATATTATGTTGTTAATATTCCATAACTGCAGTTTCATGCATACCATTAAAAAATGCCTAATGTTTAATCCTTCTTTTCCCACTGTGTAAACTATTGCCATGTGTAAAATGAGAAATACTATAAAATATCTGAAAATCAGATTTACTAGCAAATATTTGCTCAATATTTACTGATGCCACTGAAACGGAAAATTCAAAGCGGTATTTGGATACTATATATATATATATATATATATATATATATATATATATAGTATCCAATTGCCGCCTTAAATTTTCCGAGCAGGGTAGATGTGTAGATGTATGTATATGTGTATGAATGTTGATATCTTATAGAATAACTTAAATTAAATTTAACGTAATGCAATATAACTTATGCAGGTCCACCCTCCAAATAAAGAGGAAATAATATAGAATTTGAATTAGTTAAATTATTAAGTACAGAAAACAAGTTTTCTCGGATCTTCATATATATTTTTTTATATATGTATATATATATGTGTGCATATGTGAGTGACTTTGAAAGAAAAGAAAAGAAAAGAAAAAATTTAAAAATATATAAAAAATAAATTAGAATAAAATAAAATAAATTAAGGTAATAGGTACATATGAAGAATAAACAAACTACTAAATAAATGAACTGGGGTTGCCCATTTAGCTAAAATCTGGAATAGATTGATTTAACAGAAATTCCTAACAAATTACTGACAAGTAGTCAGATATCTCTTTTTTATTACCCTACAGCTGAGCAGACAGGACAATATAAAAAAAATCTGTTTTCAAATGCCTTAAAAGTAATAAAGAATTCATCATTTGCATCTGATGAGCTGGGAGAATTAGACACTTTGTCTAAGCTCCCCGAAATAGGCTATAATGCAAAATCTCTAAGTCTTTTGTTATTTCTTTACTTATAAATTTGCTCTGTGACTCTAACATTAAGAGCACATATTGAGCTCTCAAACTGCGACAGATTTTTTAAATAAACTCTTGTGTCGTAAGGAAGATTTCTGCTCTGGACTTTTGGATTATATATATATAATATATATATATATATATATATATATATAATATATATATATATACTCATTGACTTTATATACTGCCAATTGGTGAATAAGTATGAGTTAGAGCGGTTAAAATTTCAAATCGTCGTCAAAAGGCAGATTGCGAAATAAATATTGATAATATAGTCGTTAAGAATGTAACTGAAAAATACATGTACAGGTGAGGGCAAATGATTGACACATTGTAGGTTAAACTTAATGCAAATAAAAAGAAAGAAACAAAAAAAGTGTTTTTATTTTCGAAAAGTACATATAATCATTTTTTTTCATATAATCCATCTGTGTTTGGGTTTCTTATAGTGCCATTGTTTTTTGTTTCTTTTTCAAGTTGCTTGACCATGAATTCGATGGTGAGCAATCGCGCTTTCGTTGTGGAACCGTTTATCAACTCATTTTGTATGGAATGCATTGAGATTCTTGTGAAGAATTTTCATTCGCAACTTCTTTCGGAAAGTCTAAGGCCTGGGCGCGTTTAAAGGTGAACGGAGTGCGAGACTCGTTGACTGAGCTCTTAACCGCTGCCAGATTTTTCTGGGAGTTCTGCGTGCTGAGGTCGAGCGCCGGTTGATTTCTTTTCAATGAGACCCAAGTAGCTCTGAATGTTAGGTAACCATAACAAGATCGTTTTCAGAGCTGTGTACGGGATCATGATGTTACCAAGATTGAAGTGCAAACGGAACGCCTCTTTTGTTTGCAGTTAACAGATTCGTTAGTTATTGATAAACGTTTCACAATGGAAAGCGCGTTATGCTCACCAGAGAAAAAGGCGACTCTCGTGTTTGTAACATTCAGTATTAGAAACCTCATCAGCAGAGGCTATAGACAGGGCAGTGCTTTATGCGTGATTCGAAACCAGGCTGACAGGCGGGAATTCTAAACACTACACTAGCTGCTTCCCAGAATTTTCTCGTTTATTTTTTAAACTGCGGGATGTATATCGCACTTTTTGGTGACTTATGCACGAAGTATTGAAGTAGTCAAACATCTGTGATGTGCATATAATATATATATATAATATATATATATAATAATATATTACATCTATTAAATAATATATATATTCAGCATGAAACACCACCACCATACAGAGAAGAGAGATGAGAGAGAGAGAGAGAGAGAGCGGAGAGAGACTGAGGACGTGATAGAGAAGAGAGAAGATGAGAGAGAGGAGAGATATATGAATTTAGAGTATTGGAAGACATGTGATGTTATAATCTAATGACTAATTCTCACGACTCACTTCCCCCAAGATTTTTAGTTAATGTAGTGATACGACCACTGATTTATAGATAATTCAATAAGTTTTGATGTTGTTGTAAATCATATTATTCTCCGATCTGTCAAAGACAGGTTAAAAAATAAGATCTATTACAACCAATTGGATTTTTATAGTCTAAGCTAATATATTTGGGAATAAATTGTCTAAATCGGATCAAAAGCAGCAGTAGGCGTACAAAATTTTATAGATCAATATTTTGATGATTTCTGAAAAAAAAAAAAATGCAATCAAGAAGAAGAATCGTATGAGGAAAAGAATTTTGAAAAACTATCTGCGTTTGTTTGTTGTATGTTTCTTATTATATGTGATAACTGCTCATCGACTCTATCAGAAAATCATCATTAGTTTCGCCACTTTGTTGTACACGAAATGGCCACTTTCTTGCCACTCCCAGGCGGCGGTTATCAAGCCTCAAAAGTCACCTAACACTTCCCGAATTGCAGCACTTTTTCTTTACCATTCAACGGCATTAGAATCGATGAGAGAAACAATAAACGAGATAAACGATACATTTTCATCACAAAGACGTAGACATTATAATGGGCTGAAAAAATGAGCCATTTTGGTCGGTCACTTTTTGATGCCCCATATCTCCCCAATTCTCAAGCGAACCTGCAACATCTTTTTATTATGTCGCATACTCTCATCGAACTATATCAGGAGAATCATGATTAGTTTCGCACTTACTTTATGTCACGAAAGTTGGCCATTTTTGCCCCACTCCCAGGGGGCGTTATCAAGCCTCAAAAGTCACCTAAAATACTCCGAATTGAGCACCTTTTTTTTCACATAAGCATTGAATCAATGAGAAAAAACAATACAAATCGATTAAACGTTACATTTGTCAGGAAAATAGCAGATAGACTTATAATGGCTGAAAAATGGATTTTGGCGGTCACTTTGAATGCCCCATAATCTCCCCAACTTCTCAGCGAAACTCAACCATCTTTTATTATGTGATACTCCTCCATCGAACTCTATCAGAAAAAATCATATTAGTTTCGCACTTTTTTTGTCACACGAAATTGCCCACTCCAGGGGGATTATCAACGCCTCAAAGTCACGCTAAAACCACGAATTGGCACCTTTTTCACCATCAGTAAATTTCAAGGCATTAGAATCGATGAGAGAAGACACAATAAAATCGATAACGCTACATTTTCATCAAAAATTTACGTAAGGACTTGTATAATGGCTGAAAAATTGCATATTTGGGGGCACAATTGGTGATGCCCCATATATCCCCCCCCCCCCAATTCTCAAGCGAAACCAAACCATCTTTATTTATTAATGACTACTCCTCACTCGAACTCTAACTCAGAGATTCATATTAGTATTGGCACTTTTCTTGTACACGAAAATTGGCCCATTTATGAGTGAGAATTTTTGGAACTATCTGGGTTTGTTTGTTTTGTTTACGGCATTCAACCGTGGGTCATTTACTGCCGACAAAGTTTGAAATAAATTTTCTAATGATAATACAATTTTGTTATAAACCATGTTTTTCTATTTAACCCATAGATGGGACCCTAACGCAGTATTACCACTCCGGGTCAGATGCCAGGGAGCAATGGTGGAAGGGGTGCTCCAAATTCCCAAACCTCCAGAAACGGAACCTCAGATAGAGTTTAACGTCATTCCAAGAAGAGACCCTCGTCACAGCCTTGTAGCACCCATATGATAAAAAGGGTTTGGGCTTCCATAAGGGCAATAGGGTTGGGCAAATCATATAGGTGCTAGGGCTTACAAGAGAACTATTCTAGTGCCAATTACTAAACAAAATTTTGGATCTGCTAGATAGATATGAAATGGACCAGTGTGTAATATATCTCTCATTCCTAGAGAGAGAGAGCTTTTTTACTCCCCGAGCCTGTACTCTCTACTGAGACAACGCCGTCTCCGACTGGCTAGGTCATGTACGTTCGGGAGATGCGATTGAATTCCACAAAGACTCCTCTATGGAGAGCTTTTTGTCTCTGGTAAGAAGACAATTGTCGCTCCTGCTGCGATTCAAAGGATTCTGCAAAATCGATGCTCAGAGTACGCTTGGATGTAGTCTCCTTCCAACTGGTAAAATTTGGCTCAGGACGCCCTCGATGGCGAGCAGACTCTCCGTAGAAGCATTGCTCATTGTCACGAAGTCACCTGAGCAACACCACGAAAGCTAAGAAGGTCAAGAAGAAGCCAGCGGCAACAAAAGCACGGCACATCAAACATCTTCAGGAAGCCATTCAAAATTGCGATCACTGTGGGTTCGACGAAACTGTTTTCCAAACATATGGAACTTCACAGTCACATGCGGGCGCGTAACTTCAGGGGCACACAAAAACTATTATTGTCTTCCGAGACTTGAAAAATGCCAATATATATTCTGGTAGTATTTTTTGTTTCTTTTGTTGTGGAGAAGAAGAAAAAAAAAGCAGAGATTACCTTAGAGAAACCAACAAACAATAATGATATTCTTGATTGGTTGATAAGTTAATTTGTTGCTTTTGTTTTGTTAAGCATTCAACACGGTGGGTCACTTATGCCGGCACCTTCAAGACGATTTCAAAAACTAATTCTATTATCCAATGATCTTTTTGATAGTAAGCTAATATATTTTTGGATAAATTGTCCTAATCGGATCAAACATCAACCTGTAGCGCGAGAAATCTTTAGAATAATCTTTGATGATTTCTAAAAGAAAAATTTTGACGAACATCTTGGTGAATTACTTAACCAAAATTAGAATCTGTAGATAGATGATGAAAATTAACTAGGATTATATAGTACAGTGTATATTTGTATCAACCGGTGCTGGTCACAGTACCAAAGTGTTATTTGTGGCAAATCCGGAACCGATATATGTAGCCGACTCAAGGCAGCAGCAGTTCGTGCATTAGTAGCCGTTTTGGTTTAAGGAACAACATACAAGCTAGTTATAATCACAAGTGGGCTTAGTATTTATTTTCAGGCTCGTTCGTGGGCTTGGTTTCCGGAGAGAAGAAAGACAGAGAGAGAGAGAGACGAGAAGAGAGAGAAGAAGAGAGCATGAGAAAGAGAGGAGAGAGAGAGAGAGGATTACCGGTTAAATTAATTCTACCTTCTACAACATGGTATCAACTTTCTATTCGCTTGTCCCCCACACTAGGGACCCGGAGCCATTCGAACCCTGCTAGGCGAAAGAATAAAAAAGACGATTTTTTCTTGTTTGTTTTACTTCGTACCACGGATCTCTTCCGCTTCCGGTCAACACCCGGAACTTCCGGTATATTTAGCTATTCAATATCCCCTTCCCGGCTGGTCATTCCATCGGTTCAATTACTTAGGCGCCCCGTTTGCTGTGCTTCTACTCCTCTAAACTTCAACCTATTGTCTGCCTCCCCCTCCTTTCTCTAGCAGTCCGAACACAACACTTTATTTTTTTATTCTCAAATTCTGAGAGACCCTAAAATTTACAATTACATATATATTGCGATTTCGGATATAAAATAAATTGCGAGAAATTTCAGTGTGTTGTATCTTTAAAGCTTTACTTCTATTGACCGTTAACCCACACATATCATACCATTTCGAATCAGACCGGGACTCGAAGAGCAAAATAAAAAAATTAACAGTGTATATATTCTTCGCAATTATTTCTATTTGTTGTTGTTATTTAAGTTTGATGCGGGAAGATTTAAAAAAATGCCATTAAAACAAAAAAAAAAAAAAAAAAAGGAAAAAAAAAAAAGAAGCCCGAACCACAATCTATCTTTTCCAGATGTTTTTATATTTTTAACCAGAAAGCATGGACTAGCTTCAACCCCCCCCCACAAAAAAAAAACAGAGGAAAAAAAAAAGAAAGAAAAGAAGAAAAAAAGAAAAGATATTTGGATAAGTAAAAAAGATAAAGTCGACGGGCGGCCTAAAGTCGTATCAGCCAGTCAGCGAGGGAGTCTATCCCCTTTTAATAGCGCTAGACCAAAGGAGATTGTTTTTGCTCTGAAGGTGGAGCGCCACACTACCACAGCTCCTTATATTTACGCACAGGTCCCTTGCTACTCATAAACGCCTGAGTTTGCGAGGACCCGGTTATCGAACTAGGAACCTTGTGGTTTTCTAGCCGAACGCTCTACCGACTGAGCTAACCCGGCCCCATTTGCGATTACTTGCGCTTTTTTCCGTCCTCAAACCTTACCCCCCCCCAATTTCTGTAGATAAGTCTGTCATATTCATTATTTCCTTTCAACCTGTTTTCTTTTCGTCTTTCTCTCATCTTCTTAGCCTAATACCTTTCTCTTCACGGCCTGTGCTAGCTCCCCCTCCTCCTCTCCCCTCTCTTCCCCGTTTTTCCTCTCTTCCCTACCTCTTCTATCCTCTTTCTACTTCTCCCCCTCTCCTCTCTCATCACTTCCGCGTTTTTCTCCTCCGTCCCTTCCCACCTTTTCCTCCCACTCTCTTTCCTTATCCTCCTCCTTTTCTTCTTTTCATCCTCCATTCCTCCTCTTCCCGCCTTTTCCTTCTCCCCTTCTATCATTCCCCCTCTCCTCTTCCAATCTTTTCATCGCCTCCTCTCCTCTTTCGCTCTTCTCTTCTCCTCTTACATCCTTATCCACCGTTTTCTTCCACCTTGCCCTCCCCCTCCTCTAATATTCTCGCCTCTTCCTCTTCCTCCTCCCATCTTCCGCGTTTTCCTCCCTCCTCTCTCTTCTTCCCGCGTTTTCATAATTCCTTCCTGTTAATATTATCATTATCAATATCTATGGCAAGTTAGATTCGTAAAATCATGCAGCCAACGTTCTTAATGAGCGTATAACAGATGTCTTCTCTCTACCGCCGGGTTGTCACGTGCCGTTAAACTTTGGTCGAAGGGCGGGGGGGGGCGGAGAAGGAGAAGGAGAAGGAGAAGAAGAAGGAGAAGAAGGCGAGGCAGAGGGAGAGGAGGAGAAGTGAGAGGTGGAGGTGTGGGTGTGGGGGTGTGTGTAGCGTTTTTCGGTCCGAATGGAGTTCGGAGATGTGGACAATGTTATGAAGATTGAACTTCCAGAGAAACAATCAATCAGTTATTAGTTATATATTATTGGTGGAAATAAAAGAGACATCCATTAGCGGGGATGGAGAGAGAGAGAGAGAGAGAGAGAGAGAGAGAGGAGAGAAGAAGGAGAGAGAACGAGAGAGACGAGAAAGAGACGTAGAGGGAGAAGAGAGAGAGAGAAGAAGAGAAAGAGAGAAAGAAAGGAGAAAGAGAGAGAGATGATTGGAGAGAGAGAGAAGAGAGAGAGAAAACAGAGAGAGAGAGAGAGAAGGAAAGAGAGAGAAAGAAGAAGAGAAAGAAAGAAGAGGAGACGAGAGAGAGACGACGAGAGAGAGACAGAGAGCGGAAAGGACGAACGGAGAGAGAGAGAGAGAAACAGAGAGACAGAGAGAGAAACGAGAGAGAGAGAGAGAGCGAAGAGAGAACGAGAGAACGGAAGAGGAAGAGAGAGAGAACGGAGAGAGAGAGAGAAACAGAACGAGAAACAGAGAGAGAAACGAGAAGAGGAAGAGAGAAGAGAGAGAGAGAGAGAGCAGACGAGAAGAGACGAGAGAGACAGAGAGAGAGAGAGAGAAAGAGAAGAAGAGAGAGAGAAAGAGAGACGGGGAAAAGAGAGAAAGAGAACGAGACGAGAGGAGGAGAGGACGAGAAGAGAAAGGAGAGATGAGAAGAGAAGGAGAGAGACGAGAGAGAAGAAGGAACGAAAGAAGAGAAAAACAGAGAGTAAAAGAGAGAATGAGAACGACCGAAAAACAGAGAAGAAAGAAGGAGATGACGAGAAGACGAGAAGAGAACGATGACGAGACGACCGGAGGAAGAGAACGATACGAGAGATGAGAGAGAGAGAGAGAGAGAGATATTGATTGATACTTTAAAAGAGCTAGATGGCCATGACCTTATGAAGATATAACCCATTAATACTTTAGTACAGTCCAATTTAAGGTTCGCTGAATAAATAGGATGTTTGATTACTGCGTATTATATATATATATATATATATATATAATATATATTTATATATATATTATATATAATAATTTTGACATAATACCAACTTATTGGTAAATCCTCGCGGTGAGAAAAAACCCAGCAAATAGTTTGATTGTAAAAATATACTACCAAACATACCGGAGGAGAAATAATATGAAAAAAGAGACCAAGATATTCTACCCCAACAAAAATAATCTATTGGATAGTATTTGGCCAAGAAAGAAAAAAAACAATTTATATATATATATATATATATATATATATATATACTATATATATAATATAATATATATAACCGCTAGAGAGAATAGCTAATAAAGTAAAAAGTGCCTCAATACACTGAGTAGAGCAATAATTAAAGATAAATCTAATGAGAGTCAGACGAACCTACTATTAGTTTCGCTTAATGCTCTTCAGGGCTAAGATCTGACTCTTAGCCCTGAAGAGGCATTAAGCCAAACTAATAGTAGGTTCGTCCTGACTCATTAGATTTATATATATATAATATATATATCACAGTTCACTTGTAAATTGACGAAGCAAACAAATATATTTACTTTCTGGATTTATTAAAAACCGGTTTAAGAGTGTCAATATAAAGAACTAAATAAGTGAAAGTCGCGATCAGAGTTAACGAATAGATGTAGGCACAAAAACAAACATAGACCTTGCCTGGTAAGTTCTGGCATTACGTAGGCGTAAAGGAGGGTAGATAGAATTACCCTTGTAACTTACTTTGTGATTATAATGGTTGTGTAATAACGGTTGAACGCTACGTTACTTTTCTCAATCCTTGCGTGCGACTTTTAACTTCTTGTTTTTTCTACAAACTTTCTACACATATTGTCGAATTCATATCCATTTTACCTTTCATATATATATTACTATATTAATAATATATATATATATATTATATATATATCTGGGACTTTTACACCTTGAAGACTTTCATCTATAACTACGGACTTATCAACGCCACAAGTAAATTTTGGAACTCTAACATCTTTTTTCAAATTACCATGTGGACTTGTATATTTTTTAACAGCTGAAAAATATATACTATACTATTTTGATACCCACTTTACACATTTATATAAACTTTTACAACAAACTCTTTTGAGTTTTCTATAAACTATAAATGCTTCTGATTTAAAAAAAATTAAAAATAAAATTATTTTTATTTTTAAAACAGAACATGCATTTTTCAAAAATTTCAGCGGTTGAACTCAGCGTTCGCGTTTCTGTAAACAGTTTTTTAACGGATATCTTCTCTTCCCATCTATGTCGCTCTTTTGATGAAGACCAACTTATCGATTTGGTCGAAACAGTACTGTCAGCAATTACATAACAAAACATCATATGTTTTCATTAATGTTAAATTTCATATATATATATAAATATATATATATATATATTACATATATAATATTAATACACACGCTTATTAATATGCATAATATATACACCCATACATATATATGTGTATTTTTTCACACAAAACCCCCTCAAATATTTATATAATATCACAGAAAATATATAATAAAACTAGTATACCACTTACCCCACTTGTACGGGTCAGGCCACAAAAGTCCCTATTAACGTGGGACCACCAAAGCCGAAGCACATGAGAGTGGCAGGTGAAAAATTGCGCTCGATCCCGTCGGCATTCCCCCTCAAGGGGGCGCCTCAGGCTTTTGGAAGTTGGAATTTAACATTAACTGTAATGCTTCTGATAAATTTAAATTAAAAATAAAATTCATTTTATTTTTGATACAGATAACGCATTTTTTGAAAAATTCCTACTTTGACTAACAGCGTTCTGTTTGCGCATTCTTCTTCTAACGGTCATTTCATCCCGTTTTACTTTTGTTGAAGACCGATCTATTACATATGGTCGATACAGATATTCCGAGGGACCTCACATCAGTGAGGTGGGGGGGGCGATGCGCTTTTTAAAACCGTTGAGAGGAGGCCCCGAAACGGTGCACATTCTCTCCTGATGATCCCAAGCATTTGTAAACATCATTTGTTTTTTCAATATATCAAATTCACACAGTCGGATTAATTTCCTTTATTTCACACACACACACACACACACACACACACACACACACACACACACACACACACATATATATATATATATATATATATACCAACACAACGACAATATATATATACCAACACAACGACAACATATACATAATTATATATATACATATATATATATTACATATAAAATGTTCCTATATGAAGTGATATCACTCCCTCGCAACGCCATGAGGGGCAGGATTTGAGGAGAGAGAGAGAGAGAGAGAGAGAGAGAGAGAGAGATAGAGAGAGAGAGGAGAGAGAGAGAGAGAAGAGAGAGAGAGAGGGAGAGAGAGAGAAAGAGAAAGAGAGAGAGAGAAATTGGCGCATGCGTATAATGTCTTTTGTGTTGACTGTCTCTAAGTAGGAGATAGTTAAGTGGATAATTTTGTGTAATTTAAACTATTGTCAGGCACCATCCCAATTGTGAGTGTGATCGTAAAAAAATAAAGAAAGAAGTACTAAAAAAACAAAAAAAAAAACAAAACAAAAAACAAAAAACCCCAAAAAACCCCAAAAACAAAAAACGAAGGGTGGCGACTGAACTATTATCTATGGAGTATCTGTGATGGGCGGTTTTAAACCACTGTGTTCCCAGAATATTTTTAATCCTTTATGATTTAGCGCTAATACACAGAACTGCACACACACACACACACACACACACACACACACACACACACACACACACATATATATATATATATATATATATATATTTGGGAGAATAAGTGCTTAATTGGAGTCGTACCTAATTTTGAAAATTAATTAATTAATAATGAATTAGGCGGGAATACCTATTTAAATGTATGGCTAAACAAATCGAGAAAAATCAATCTTTGTATGTACTTTTCGGCCTATTAGGCCTCATCAGCAGAGCTATAGATCGGAAGACCACTCTGTGCGTGATACAGAGCGGTCTTCCGATCTATAGTTCTGCTGATGAGGCCTAATAGGCCGAAAAGTACATACAAGATTGATTTTTCTCGATTTGTTTAGCCATACATTTAAATAGGTATGCCCGCCTAATTCATTATTAATTAATTAATTTTCAAAATTAGGTACGACTCCAATTAAGCACTTATTCTCCCAAAAATTGTCGGCAAAAAGCCATTCCAAACAAACCGTGTTTACAACTTATCATATATATATATATATATATATATATGTATATTATTTCTCTGAATGTTTGAGATGAGGCTTGAAGATTAGTATTATCTGCGTTATTCGTACTATTGTCCCCATCTTCATTGTTATTTGTACAACGTTTCGGCCGATATACCCTCCGGTCTTCTTCGGACGAAATACCTGAAGAAGGCCGGAGGGTATATCGGCCGAAACGTTGTACAAATAACAATGAAGATGGGGACAATAGTACGAATAACGCAGATAATACTAATATATCTATATATTATGATAAAAGTACACGGTAATAATTTACTCGAGCTTCACCATAAGGATCTTCAGGGTTAAATCCACTAGATTAATCAAGATATTGATTAATTGCAGTTGATTGCACGTGTGTATATTTTTGCGATATTTTGTACCTCTATGATAATAAATTTGCTCTACTAACGTATTGAGCACTTTATATTTCTTATATCGCTGTCTTATCATTGGGAAACTTGAATCAACTAACCACTGTGACCATTTTCACCGGTAAGTCACCTTTTCCACAAATATATATATATATATATATTTATATTTTGCTTGAAGGCAATTATAATGCATGTATCGCATAAAATTCGATAATTATAGAAAATGAACTTGACAAGTGAATCCCGGCAAAGGATGGCTCGCTATGCAGAACACCGTACAGACTGTTTCGACTTTATTAAGTCTCATCAGCGATGTATACTAACGACTCCCCTCCGACAGGAATCGAAACCGGGACCTCAGCAGGCATAGTCAGAGACCATATCGCTTCGGCCGCCGGCACATAGCGAACAATCCCTGCGAAATTAACCTTGTCAATGATACTTACACACACACACACACACACACACACACACACACACACACACACATATATATATATATATATATATATATTATATATATATATATATATATAAATTTAATCCAAATGATTCAGATATACATACTAATAGTTTCGCTTAGTAGCTCATCAGAGCAAGAATCTGGTCTACTTACCGTATTTGACGGCATATAGGACGCACTTTTTTTTCCAAAAATTTTGACTAAAAAAATTACCTGCGTCTTATACATCATAGGTGAAGTTTGAGACCTCCATTATTATTATTATTATTATTATTATTATTATATTATTATTATTATTATTATTATTATTCACTCCTTTTGAGTTTTTCACATCAGCCTTAGCTGATGGTCTTTTCACTAGAGTCTGAGTGACAATAAGTCTCCTCAGGTCTCCGGGACTCTTCTGAGTATTCTGGCAGATTGCAGCAGTGCAGTGTTCTGAATGGTTTCAACCCTTCTTCTGATTTCCAAAATTTCCAAACCCTTTTCTAATCCTTTTGGGACTGTTCCAAGTGCACCAACTACAATTGGTATCACTTTCACTTTCATATTCCATAACTTTTTTAGTTCTCTGGCAAGGTCTAGATATTTGTCTATTTTTTCATTTTCCTTTATTTGTCTATTTTTCATTTTATTATTATTATTATTATTATTATTATTATTATTATTATTATTCACTCCTTTTGAGTTTTTCACATCAGCCTTGGCTGATAGTATTTTACTGGAGTCTGAGTGACAGCAAATCTCCTCAGGTCTCCAGGACTCTTCTGAGTATTCTGGCAGATTGAAGCAGTGCAGTAGTCTGGATGGTCTCAATTCTTCCTCTGATTTCCTGATTATTACTATTTTCTGCTATTGAGATGTCTTGTGTATGCTTATTGCTTGCCTGTACTGCCAAATTGCTTTTATACAGCTATGTTTCTGCTTGCGTAATGCACAACTAGACAGTTTTCAAAAATATATGCTTAAATACACTAAAAACTTTTTTTCTTGAATCTGACCTGCTGAAATGGGGGTGCGTCTTATATGCCGACAAATACGGTAGGTATCGAGGACTTTTTACATTTTAGCTTTAGATAATCCTTGCGGTTTATACATATATATTTGTTTTTTTTTTATATATGATTATCCCCATTGCTCCCAGGTCCACTCTGACCCGGAGTGGTATATTTTAGATAGTAGACATTAACATTTCTTTTCAGAGTAGCTAGATCAATGCAAGGTCTATTTTTTTAGATATGGATTTAAATGGGGCATCCCATGAGGATTCAACTCACAATTCAATAATAATGGATCTGCGGGACTAACTTAAAAAATCCCCCTCTACCTAGGCGACGCCGGGTAGTCGCTGCTAGTACATATATAAAGGGCAGTGGTGTTTATGTGTATGTCCGAAGGAAACTTCGAAAATAAAACAATTAATGACAAAGTAAATATATATACACATTAAATATCACCAGGGCTTGGTTTTTGAGCAAAAATAATGAAGATTTGATTTATATTTAAGAAGATAGTTGAAAAATAAAATTCAAATGGTCACAGCATAGAATTTATTTTACATTTAATATTTTAAATAGGAGACATTAATGTTTCTTTTCAGATTGGCTGGATCAACGCAAGGTCTTTTTTTTAAAAGTAGGGATTTTAATAGGGCATCCAACGAGGATCGAACTCGCGATTCAATAATAATGGATCTGCAGGACTAATTAAAAAAAAAGAAGAAGATCCCCCTTACCCAGGCGACGCCGGGTAGTCGCTTCTAGTAATAAAATAAAAGTAATATTAAACGCGTTTTATCTCGGAATTAAAACATTTAAAAAAATTTGCTTTTATCGTCTGCCATCATGGTTAACTCTTTTGGCGCTAATTAAACACATATCAGCCATTTTGAATTTCTTTGAAATAATTATCTAATTTCCTTATTTCGTTTACTAACTTCTTTCATTCATTTCTTCTTTTTCCCTTTCCCTTCTTCAAATGTTTTCAAATACGTTTTCTTCTTTCATTTTCTTTTGTTCGTACAGCAAGAAAATGAAGGTACTTCGGCAAAGTTGACTTTTATCACGCAACGCAGCTGATAAAGTGTCGCCATTAACACAGCGTGGCCGTTCGCGCCAAAATGCTCGAGGAGAAACGCCATTTGTGAGAAGCATCTTAACTATTAATGAGTCAGTTATCTGGGCAAAAAAAAACCCCCTCATTTTCTGTTTTGCCCATCGGAGTGATTTTTTCTATTCATATATTTCCTTTCTTTCTTTCTTTCTTTCTTTCTTTCTTTCTTTCCTTACTCTATCTCAGTCTGTTTCTATCTATCTATCTATCTATCTATCTATCTCACACTGTTCTTATCTATCTATCAATCTCTCTCTCTCTCTCACTCTCTCTATCTATCTATCTATCTATCTATCTATCTATCTATCTCTTGTATCTATCTATCTATCTATCTATCTATCTATCTATCTATCTATCTCAGTCTGTCTAATCTATCTATCTATCTATCTATCTATCTCAATCTGTTCATATCTATCTATCTATCTATCTATCTATCTCAGTCTATCTATCTATCTATCTATCTATCTATCTATCTCAGTCTGTATCTATCTATCTATCTATCTATCTATCTATCTATCTATCTATCTATCTATCTATCTATCTATCTATCTATCTATCTATCTATCTATATCTATCTATCTATCTATCTATCTATCTATCTATCTACTAGAAGGTCCTAAAAGTTCTCAACCTATGAAAGGAGTGCCATTATGCCATGAAACTTACAAGGTTCCGGGTTCGATACCGGGCCTTACCGACTCAGCGTATAAGTAGCACAGGTATCTGTGCAGTAAAGTGAGGAGCTGGTGGTAGGCCTGGCGCTTCAACCCAGACGCCAAAACAATCTCCTTTGTCTAGCGCTAGTGAAAAGGCGATAGACTCACTCGCTGTCTGGCTGATACTCACTTTAGGCCACCCCGGCGAATTTATTTACTTACTATTAAAAAGCAACAATAGCTGTTTTAGATTATCGTCAAATCGTATTTAAAAGATGGATGACATTATGTCTACATCATCAATTAACTGTTCTTTGAGCCACTTCTTCACAACAGATTTTACTCCCCCGACGCTGGAATAATGTTTGCCTCTCTAATCCTCTTTCACGGGGCCGACTAGGAACCACAAAGTTCCGGGATCGATACCGGGCCTTACCAACTCAGCGTATGAGTAGCATAGGTATCTGTGCGGTAAAGTTGGAAGCTGATGGTAGGTGTGGCACTCCACCTCAGATCCAATAACAATCTCCCTGGTCTAGCGCTAGTGAAAAGTAAATAGACTCCCTCGTTTTCTGGAAGTTGCCGACAATAGGCCACGCCGTCAACTTTCTATATATATATATATATATATATATATATATATATATATATATATATATATATTTCACTTCCTCGACACTGGAATAATGTTTTCCTCTCAAACCCTCTTTTACAACACCGAAGAGATGATAGTCTGACGGCGCTAATCTTGGATCTGAAATCTGTAGTGAAGAAGTGGCTCAAAGAACAGTCAAGAGAATTTTTATGTGTCAGGAATATATGCGGTCATTCGAAGGTGGGACATTGCTATTGAGATAAACAGTGACTATGTGGAGAAGTAAGGATGTGATCCACAAAGAATCAGCTTCATTTTGATGTATGATCCATGTTCCTGTGTTGTTAATTATACCTGTCCTAAACAAAATGGCATTACTTTTGGACTCACCTATGTGGAGAAGTATGGATGTGATCCACAGAGGACCAGCTTCATTTTGATGTATGATCCATGTTCCTGTGTTGGTAATTATACCTGTCCTAAACAAAATGGCATTACTTTTGGACTCACCTATGTGGAGAAGTATGGATGTGATCCACAAAGAACCAGTTTCATTTTGATGTATGATCAATTAGACCTGTTCAAAAATCAACTTTTTCCTTTTTTCATACCTCCTGCACGGTTTCCCATGCTTTTTGACCTGGAAAAGCCGAAAATCACAACCATTTTTAGGTAAAATGTCAGGAACCTTTGCCTCATTGGACCTCAAGATATTAAGCCCGCGATAGTAGAAAAGTGCCAAATTTTGCCTTCTGCCTGACAGTTTTTCACCGGTAACTTTTGTTACAATTGGGATAGAACAACAAACTGGGTATCAAATTGAAGCATTTGTAATTTACTGGCAATTTACTGACAAATTATTGTAATTTACTGGCATTTACTGGAAAAATTTGGCACTTTTCAACTATCGCGGGCTTAATATCTTTGAGGTCCAATGAGGCAAAGGTTCCCGACATTTTACCTCAAAATGGTTGTGATTTTCGGCTTTTCCAGGTCAAAAAGCATGGAAACCTGCAGGAGGGTATGAAAAAAGGGAA
>CM042178.1:2742286-2752286 GCA_023376005.1 Doryteuthis pealeii
ACCATGTGGCATAGATTGGGAACCACTGGTAATAGACCACAGGGGGGGGGGGGTATTTTTGTCCACTTTGAGAAACCGTGCATTACAATATTGATGGTCTGTGATTTAGCCCTAAAACCCTGTGGCCCGGATAATCATTTCTTAGCGTCAATAATTTATTCATTATTCACCCTAAATTTGGCAGTGGATAAAAATGACTTTTCTTGGCGAATAAACTCATTAACTTTCTGATTTTCGATCCTCTTAATAACAAAATTGTTTTTATAAAGACTTTAACGGTTTGCTTTTAAGTCGATACTAATTTAAACGTTAAACTTTCTTAAGCACAACACCGTGTCTCGAAATATCACAGCAAGATGAACTTCTTCTTTCTTCTTCTTCTTCTTCTTCTTCTTCTTCTTCTTCTTCTTTGTTCGAATCTTCTTCTTCTTCTTCTTCTTCTTCTTCTTCTTCTTCTTCTTCTTCTTCTTCTTCTTCTTCTTCTTCTTCTTCTTCTTCTTCTTCTTCTTCTTCTTCTTCTTCTTCTTCTTCTTCTTCTTCTTCTTCTTCTTCTTCTTCTTCTTCTTCTTCCAAGCTTCTTCTTCTTCTTCTTCTTCTTCTTCTTCTTCTTCTTCTTCTTCTTCTTCTTCTTCTTCTTCTTCTTCTTCTTCTTCTTCTTCTTCTACTTTTTCTTTATTAACAAATAGTTATCTTTCCTTCTTCTTCTTCTTCTTCTTCTTCTTCTTCTTCTTCTTCTTCTTCTTCTTCTTCTTCTTCTTCTTCTTTCTTCTTTTCTTCTTCTTCTTCTTCTTCTTCTTCTTCTTCTTCTTCTTCTTCTTCTTCTTCTTCTTCTTCTTCTTCTGTGGCTATAGCTAACCTATTGTTCATTTTGTGATAAACTTTTGTCCACATATAACTTCATATATTTAGAATTAATCGAGATATTAAACCATTGAAGATTAATAGTCACATGACCACAGCAGACATTTTACAAAATGGCTGTCAACGGTTATTAGCATAGAATATTTTGGTTACACCAAACACCTGTTTCTTGGGTTTTCGCTGCTTGCTTAAAATTTACAGTTTTATTACAAATGTTAAGCAATGATATATGAACAACACCCTCCTCCCCAAAGACCGAAAAACAAAACAAATAAACCATAAAAATCGAAACCAAAAAGGCAAAAAATAAAAAAAGCAAATTTGTATTATTAGGATTATTCGAACTATTGTCCTTACTTTTATTGTTATCTGTACAACGTTTTAGCCGATGTGCCCTCCGGCCTTCTTCAGGTATTTCTTGTCGGACTCGGGAGCTTTCTCAAACTCGTAAACCTTCTTGTCGTAATCGGGAGCCATCACGGACCTTTGAACCTAACCCTTTATTCAATCCACGGGAGTATCCTGTTCTCATTCTACTAACCAGTTCGAGACTAAATACACGTGTAAAGCTGTGTTCATTATTATTCAACGTTACAGTTGCCCTTGACCAGGATTGAAACTGCAGCCTGGAGATAACCATCACTTAGAACTGTATTGACTAAACGCCTATATCTACTACGCCAATTGGAAAGATTCAGAGAAATAATTTAAAAAAAGCAAAACAAAATAATAACGACAAAAATGGTGAGATTGTTACGGTAATAACTTTGTAACAATTTTGATTGTTGTCCAATCACTGGCAGTGCTCTGCTGCTGCTGTTGTTATTCATACTGGCTGATTCTAATCTTAGCTCATTACTACTTGGATCTTCTTGGCAGACGGACCTAAATGATTCTATATCACAGGACATATTCACTTACCAAAGGATTCTATATCACGGGACTTATTCACTTACCAAAGGATTCTATATCACGGGACTTATTCACTTACCAAAGGATTCTATAACTCGGGACTTACTTATTTACTTTAAGTTCTTTACAACTGGCCAAGGATGGCGGCCAGATACTTAACAATATCCATGTGTTGGCTTCCAGCGAAGAACGTCGCTTATCAGTTTGTCCTTGCTCCTCCAGCAGTGTCCAGCATTCCTTGTTCGTCTCAATCGGATGGTTTGTGAGATAAGGGATAGGTGGCTATACAGCTGCTTCCTTGTGGGGTGTTGTTTCCACGACTTTTTCAAGACCGCATGCAGCATTCTTGTGCAGCTCCCATCTACCTTATTCTCCAGGTCCCTCGTTATGGTCCAAGTGGTGCAGCCATACAGCAGCACAGATATAACCACATCCTGGAAGAATTGTCACTTTAGCTTGTCAGTGAGATCGGATTTCCATATGACTGATAATCTGTTTGTGGCTGCCCATGCCTTTCCTATTCGTGTATTAACATCGCTTTCTGTGGATGAGATAATACTACCTAGGTATGTGAATTGTTCTATTTGTTTTAGAGACTTACCCTTGAGTGTGGAGATGTATATCATCAATTAAAAAAATAAAACGTAAGCACGTCCATTTCTGATACGAAACTCTGATGATGAAGTTTATGCTTCGAAATCGATAAGACAAAAATAACATCTTTTTGTTTTTATTTTTCATACGCATTGTATTGGTCTTCAAATTATTAATATATTATTGTTTTAGACTTTCTTCAATGACTTAAATTTGCATTTATTTCACACAAGCTAAAAATTGTCTTTTTTTCTTTTCTTTTCTTTTTAAAATAAAAACCTTCCTTTAATGTTTTCTAAAACAAATAAACATGGAGACCTTTCGTTACGCCTCGGGGAACTACAACGTATTAAACGTAATAAATAGCACCGAATATTGTGCGCTACATAAAAAAAAACAGAAAAAGAAAAACGAAACAAACAACACTCAAACGAGAATTGTGAAAAAATACTCTGCTCACCAATCGAAAAAAAAAAAAAAAAAAAGACCAAATTTTTTTTTTTTTTAAATGTTCTTTGATTTTATTTTTATTCTATCTATTTTTATATACACTTTTTTTAATTTTTAATTTATTTTTATTTTTTCATTTATTTTCTCCCTATGAAAAAGCCCGACTATTTTTTCGGGGGGGGGGAGTTTCTACGCTTTAAAATTTTATTATAGTTTTCATTATTTTTTTAATTACGTTTATATCTATTTTATTGTGGTAACGTTCTTATTTATTTGTTTATTTATTTTATAGTGGTTACCTGTTAAAGTAAATAGACTGAAAATGAATAATATTTATTTCCTAAATATTTTAATGGTGGTTTTATTAGGCTACTAACAACTATAGATAATAAGAAAAACATTTTCATTTTGGGACCGTTTAAGTTTTTTGTTTTTGTTTTGTTTTTGTTTTTTTTTGGGGGGGGTACTGGGATCTGTTTTGAAAAGAATACCTTTTGATTTTCACCGTAAACTCTAGGCATATCTATATAAAGAGAAAAGAAAAATGAGACTGTAGAAGACACGGACCAAGTATCCAATAGGCACCCCAGTTAGGAGCTGTTTTGAAAGGAACACCTTTTGCTTTTCACCGTAAACTCCTGGTTGTTTGTTTACAAACAACAGACGATATTTTTTTTGCATTAGAATTTCACTGTAAGATTTTTTTAAAGTTTGTTCATGTATATTTACAACCCAAAGGCACATTTTTTATACTAAAATAGTTTTCGATTTTAATAAAAAAAAGAATAGTTATTTATTGGTTACTTGGTCCCAACATCCTTTTATTTAAATAAACATAAAAAATATTTGTAAATAAAAACTATTTTCATTTAAATAAACATATCTGCATTTCTCTTCGGATTAAATAAAAATTATTTTAATACAAAAATGTGTCTTTCATATAAAAACGTGTCTTTCGTTTAAAGTTTTTAAAACGTTAAAAAAAATCCTATTGAATTAACAACAACAACATGAAATATTTCTTTTTTATTAAAATCGAAAAATATTTTAGTATAAAAACATGCCTTTGAGTTGTAAATATACATGGACAAGCAACCGGATGTTTACGGTTAAAAGCAAAATGTGTTCCTTTCAAGACAGTTCCCAGCTGGGGTGCTTATTGATTACTTTGTCCGTAAATATATATAATTAGTATTATTTTAATTTCAATTTTTCGGATTCTTGTCCTCATCTTTAATTCTGTATACACATGCATTTTTTCTCATACGATCACCAAACTTTTAAAAAACGGTGAGCCAGGAAAAACAGAACCCACAAATTTTGTAAGAAAACTATTAATTTTAACTAGGGGGGGTGTTAGGGTTAGTTTAATGGGAAAATAAATAATTTGGGTTCTGTTTTTTTTTTCTGTGTCACCCTGTAGTATAATGGGATTTTGATGAGAATTTAGCCGTAATATCATGAGATTTTGAGTATGATTTGCAATTTTAACCAATATTTATTTAACATTAATTTTTGGCATGAGAATTTTAAGATTCATACGTAAAAAAATTGATAAAAAAATTTGTATTTTATGGAAATTTCCACAACAACGAAATTACTATTTTTTTCTGAACTTTATTAAGCTATGTTTTAAAGTGAGTAATCCTTAACTTTTTCCTTGTAAATTCCTACCATAAAATAAACTGAACCCTCATTTTAGGTCTGTGTTTTTGCAATAAATGTTTTATTTTTCTTCAAAAGTGATGTTATTTATTTGAATTAATACTATACATGTATATACATGCAGTATTATAATGAAAATGTTGAATAATTGGGTGTTAAACATTTTTTTTTTTAAGTACTTAGACTAGTAACCACTTCGGAACAGCATGTACTGAAGGCAATCTGAGGCCTTTATGGTCGAGTAAGCGAAGCTGAGTATATAATAACAAGGAATCAGAATTGACTTTATTTCCCGCCATAACCCACACTTGTGCAATTTTTGAATAATTAGAAGGAATTTGTAAAAGATGGCCCCGGGGGTTCATTGAGCGGGGAAATTCCACATTATTGTTCGTCTTCAGCAGAATTCGTTTGAAAATCAATACTGCTTATTTTGATTAAATCAAAGGTGCGTAGCGTAATGGCTTCAGTCGTAGGAAATGGACTCGTCGATCCGAGTTCAAATCCTAGACGCGGCTGTCTACATTTCACATATGCGCTAATACCCTTGCGAAAGGTATGCACCCATCTGCACCTCTCCAGCTATGGGTAAATAGCAAGGAAGACTGGGCTATTTAACCATTGTTAGGCAACCAGTCTAAGAGAAGGAAAGCTTTGAATTCAAACCTGTTAAACTCCGCATAAAAATTGACCTTGTTTCACACCCTGCTCGTGCGGAGGGGTTGGTAAATATGTACCTTGATTGAATCGAGACTTATATAAGAAAAAAATGAAACCTTTTCAATGTGAAATGTATTTCCTGTTCATGGTCAGCAATGATAGTTTATGATACTACAGAGAAACAGTATTTCTCGAGGAGAACTTACGGTTCCATCTAGCGAAATGTTTGTGCTTTAAGATTTTTCAAAACGGAAATGAATTGACAATAAAACAAATCGGCCTGTTAGAATTCTGCCTACTTATGTGACATGTGAGGCCGTATATATTAGTAGGCCGTGGGTATACACAACTATTACGACCACTGTTACATAATTATTAGATACCTAATATTTATGTGCAATAGTGTAGAAACAAGATGACGGTTATAAGTTCAGCTGGCGGCCCTGAAGAATGAGTGACAACGTCTGACCTCAGTCCTGACCCTACCTTCTGGGGATAGCCGTGAGAACCGGTAGAGAAGACCCTCTCTTCCGGTTTAGATTAGAAGTAAGTTTCAGTTAGAAGGTAGCAGCGAGCTCGAAGGGGTAAGTCGCGTTATACGCGCGTCCTCTCATCTGCGCAGATTGTCTGGTTGGGGATTTTAAAATAAAGTAAGATCAAAGCAAATCGGAGTCTTGTGTTATTACCTCTAAAAACTAAGAATGACACAGGGCTTCTGATAAAGAGAAATCCCCAATAGAAGACCAGACCCGAAGTCCCCAAGAGAAGTCCAGACGTTAGAAGAGACCAGACCAAGACAAGATGTCATAAGATGTCAGAGACGACCGAAGAATAGATGAAGTAAGAAGTAAAGAAGTAATGAAGAGAGTATACAACACCACCAGGTAGGTCTTTCTATTTATTTCTTACTATATGCTACTTGAAATCGTCTATGCCCTAATGTTACAATAAATCAACACCAATTCAAGACTTTTTGAGAATTTGTTATGCTGTGGTAAACATAAAAAAAATGCAAGTACTGATGATCGTTTGTTCGTCCCTAACTAGTTATCTGAATGTAAGTAAAGTAAGTAAAGTCGTCGGGGCGGCCTAAAGTCGGTATCAGCCATACAGGGAGTCTATCCCCTTTCCACTAGCGCTATACGTATGGTGTATATTCTTATTAGTATATTTAAACAATGCTAAATTTTATGGAATTAACAAATTAACGAGCGGTCGGAGAGGCCCGCTCCGATCAATCGGCTGATCACGTCAAGCCCCAGCACTTATATGATTGTCCCAACCCTATTGCCTTTATGGCATCTCAACCCTTTTTATCATAAGAGTGTTAGAAGGCGGTGGCTGAGGATCTTCATTTTCTGGGTATGACACTGAGTGCTCCCGTGAGGTTCAAGTTCTGGAGGTCTGGGGAATGTGGAGCACCCTTTCATCATCATTGCTCCCAGATCCACTCTGACCCGGAGTGGTAGTACCTGTTAGGGTCTTATCTATGGGTTAAATAGAAAATTGGTTTGCAAAAAAAAAATTGAGTTTAAAAAATTCTTCCAAACTATCGCTACAAATCTTTCAAAACTTTGCCGGCATTAAATAACCCACCATGGTTGGTATGCCATAAAACAAAACAAAACAAAACAAAACAGATAATATCTCTACTCAGCAATATTCGTTGCTTTTTTCTTCTTGGGAATGTTAACCGTTAGGGTTAGAGTTACGCTACTTCAAGGGTTCCCATAATCGAATGCTATTTAAACGTAAAATGCGATTTTAATGATATCATCTCTTGCGCGTTATTCTGCATTTGTACTATTTTTATACTATTGCTGTATTGATCTGATTAGGCAATTCTTTCCAATTCCTGTACTGATATGGTATTTTAGTAAAAGCGAGGTAGCACGATAGATAAGAATGGTTAGCTCGGACAGGTGCTTCGTTAATGTCATCTGGAGAGAGCTGGTGTGTTTAGAAAGAATTTCGGTCTACTGTAGTAGTAATAGCATAGATGCATTAGTATAGGGGAGGGGAGATTTCATTCGAGTTTATCTATCTTTCTCTGGCGCCGTTATATCATGTGGCCTACCTTTTTGATTCTGTTATAGTATGTGGCCTACCCGGTTTGAATGTGTCCTACCTCAGTAAGAGTATATTTATATATATAAGTAGTAGGCAATTTATTGAAACTAATTATTTTTCACATATATTCAATTTCAATAAATGCAATTCAGTCATAAGCTGTATATAGTAATTGTGACACTATATTTAAGTGGGAACATGTGTTGCATACCCTTCTCATTACTTCTTTACTTCTATTCTTCTTCTGTTCTTCTGACATCTTAAGTTCTTCTAGGTCTCTTCTAACGTCTGGACTTCTCTTGGGGACTTCGTGTCTGGTCTTCCATTGGGGATTTCTCTTTATCAGAAGCCCTGTGTCATTGTTAGTTTTTAGATAATAACACAAGACTCCGATTTGCTTTGATCTTACTTTATTTTTAAATCCCCAACCAGACATCTGCGCAGATTAAGATGGGAGCGCGTGTAACGCGACTTACCCTTCCGTTGAGCTCGGCTGCTAGTCTCTAACTGACTGAAACTTACTTACTATCTAAACCGGAAGAGAGGGTCCTCTCTACCGGTTCTCACGGCTATCCCCGGAAGATAGGGTTAGGACTGAGGTCAAGCTTGTCACTCAATCTTCAAGGCCGTCAGCTGCACTTAAAACGCCATCTTGTTTCTACACTAATGTACATAAATATTAGGAATCTAATAATTATGTAACACATGGTCAGAAAAAAAAAAAAATAAATAAAAGTAGAATGTGTAAAACCCAGGCATATGTATATAGGTTGGTGGTTGTCCTTTTAGGACACAAAGGATTGGACAGTAAATTTTAAGAGAACTGAACGGCCACCATGAAGTTAAGCTATTTAGAGATAATATCTTTAGGTATCTATGTGTTAAGAGCAAATCTCTTTGTGGATATTAATGTTCGGAATATTGGGGACGTTCAGACTTTTTTTTTAAAGTAATTGCTTTAATTTTAAGGGAAATCGCAGACAAAAAGTATGAGATTAAATCAAGTGCCGAGCATCTGGGTGGTCGGGTCCGTGGGGTTGTGTGGGGGTGGAATTTTACATATATTCAGTCAAGCTCCAGCCCGTAAGTGAGTTTCAGATGGAGTGAGAGGTTGTCCCCGTGGCATTAGATAGGAATAGTCAGACCCACATCAGTGAAGCCAGTAATTGACTTAGACTTATAACAACTTCCTTGCCAGCTGATATAGACCCAAGTGTACACTACTCCACCACAAACTGCACAAGTGTCACAACTTCCTCTTTCATCAGCGTCCTGTTATCAGACTATTTGATTTTTGCTTTTTTAATCCTTGTGAACCTGTCTCTGACTCGTGCCCTTTGAATCGGCCAGAACATAATATCACAACGTTAGGGTCATAGACATTCTGCAACGAAGGTGCAGCGAGTGCAGATCGGGTATTGTCATATAATTAAGAATAATTAAAAAAGAATTTATCCATAATTTACATAAATCTGAGGTCTATTTAATTATAAAATATTCTAAAATTCTGAAATAGGGTTGGGGTTAGCAGTTATTATTATAAACTTATAATATGCTTTTTATGGTAGGCCACATACTATTAGAGAGATATGATTTCGTAGGACACATTCAAAAGGTAGGCCAAATCCTATAAGAGAGACATGATTTCGTTGGCCACATTCAAAAGGTAGGCCACATACTATGATGGTACCCTTTCTCTTTCCTTTTTCATATCCTATCAAACGGCTGGCCACGTCAAGCCATAGCACCTATATGATTGCTCCAACCCTATTGCCCTTATGGCAAGCCCCAACCCCTTTTTATCATATGGGTACTAGAAGGCGGTGGCTGAGGGTCTACATGTCCTGGGAATGACGTTAAACTCTATCTGATTGTGAGGTTCCAGTTTTTGGAGGTTTGGGGAATGTGGAGCACCTCTTCATCACCATTGCTCCCTGGACCACTCTGACCCGGAGTGGTAGTACCTGTTAGGGTCCCATCTATGGGTTGAATAGAAAAACATGAGTTTATAAACAAAATTGTATTATGCATTAATAATGAATTTATTTCACAACTTTGTCGGCATTAAATGACCCACTGAGGTTGATATGCCGTAAAACAAACCAAACCTTTTTTCCTATTTCGATTCTGTGTTGTTGTGTTTTATTTCATATTTGCCGTAAGATTTTTAAACGCTTTTAGTTGTTTGAAAATTATTTTAATTAGTTTATCTAATTATTTCCCATCTTGGGGGGCTAAGAAAAAAAAATCAAAGAGCTTTGTGCACCACCACCACCCAGGGGGCCTAATTAATCTGCGTCATGTATTTGAAGCCATTCGACGGAGACAACATCAACATTACCATTTGGTTTTGTTCAAGACAAAAAGAATTGGCAAGTTTACTACGTGAACAAAAGTATTTGATTTGAAAACAAAAAGGTTGGCTCTGAATCAAATATCTTGTATTGATTTTGTTTCAGCCTCTAAGTGGAATAACCTAAACACCAGTCATGGCAATGAGGGTTAATATCTATGGGTGCAGCTAGTATATCATCATCATCATCATCATCAAATCGTCTCTATCGTTCATCGCTTTTCGCAAGTCCTCAACACGGCATCCATTGTCCGCACAGGCTGTTTATGTAAATGTTTGCTGGTCGACCAGCAATGCAACAGTAAGGTAGGTCGATTTTGGAACTGTAATGTCTCCCATGTGGCGAGTGTTGCAAATTAGCATCAAGAATTAACGCACAAAATATTTTTCTCCAAAACTTCTGCCCTCGTTGGAGGAAATAGATTTCAATCATTT
>CM042178.1:2757286-2807286 GCA_023376005.1 Doryteuthis pealeii
TTGGCCGTGCTTGGTGACCCATGATACTTAAGGATAGAACCCGGGTGATTGAGCAACTTGCAATTCTCAACTTTCTTGGGCTCGGCTGGTCATGTCAAGTCCTAGCATCTATATGATTGCTCCAACCATATTGCTCTGATGGCAAGCCCCAACCCGTTTTATAATATGGGTGCTAGGAGGCTATAGCTGAGGGTCTACATGTCCTGGGAATGACCTTAAACTCTATCTGGTTGTGAGGTTCCAGTTTTGGAGGTTTGGGGAATGTAGAGCACCCCTTTATCAACATTGCTCTCTGACTTTATTTCAAAACTTTATCGGCATTAAATGACCCACTGAGGTTGATATGCCGTAAAACAAACCAAACCAAAAACCCTCTCCACACAGCCGTTGTGGTCCAAAGGAAAGGTAAGAGCCAATGCAGTTTGGCAACGACAGTGCCACAGGAGTTGCTAGGAAGTACTGAGATTCAGCTCCACCCACCTTTAGGAACTCCAGCTCCGGATTTGTTTTCGGGGTTTACTCCCTTAGCCTCTCCTTTACAAGAGGACTATTTTGAGGAAAATAGAATTTATCTGCTGATAATAATAATAATAATAATAATAATTTAAAAAATTACTAAATTGAGCGGTCTTGTAGAAAGAAAAACAGTTTCTACGTGCATCACATACCCGCTCATGGGTTCAAAATCATTAAAGCCTTAAATCCGACAACAATAGACAAACATTTTACAATCTTTAGCATTATTAACAACCTTGTTTCTTTACTTGTTTTGATGGGCACCGTCCAACATGGTGTCAGTGTAGCAGCCATATTTGTTTTTTTGTTTGTTTTTTTGTTTTGTTTTTTTTTTTTTTGGGGGGGGGTTCTCTTTTCGATTTTTATTTGTTTATTTGATATTCGTTTATCAGTCTGTTTATTCTTGCTAACTTTTTTTACATTTCTTTTTTACATTTCTTTTTTGCATTTCTTTTTTTTTTACATTTCTTTTTTCCCCTTTGTCTTTAATGCCTCTTGTTTATTTGCCCACATTGCAAACTAATGGCTATTTTTCTTCGTACTTGTCTTGTTCGGGTTTTAAATTCGTTATTTTCTTCTTATAAAGACGCCATCTTGTCTGTTTGTTTCTTTAACGATTTCTTTTCTTTTTTTTTATTGAGGTGTTTTTTTTTTTGTTTTTTTTTTAGATATATTTTCCTTTCACTTTTTTTTTCTTTTGAATTTCACGATGTCTTTATTTTTTTTTTTCTTTCCTTTGTCATTTTTGTTTCTTTAACAAACATTTATTTATTCCTCTCGTCTTTTCGCCCTTTTTCTCATTCCTTTGTCAGACTGACTCTCTCTCACTCTCTCTCTCTCTCTCTCTCTCTCTCTCTCTCTCTCTCTCTCTCTCTCTCTCTCTCTCTCTCTCTCTACCGACTCTCTCTCTCTCTCTATCTCTCTCTGTTTCCCTCTATATATCTCTCTCTTTCTCTCTCTCTTTCTCTTTTTCTCGCTCTCTCTCTATCTATCTCCCTCTCTCTTTCTCTCTCTCCCCTCTCTTCTCTCTCCCTCTCTCTCTCTCTCTCTCTCTCTCTCTCTCTCTCTCTCTCTCTCTCTCTCTCTCTATCTATCTATCTATCTCTCATTTTTTCTTTGTTTCTGTAGTTTCCTTTTTCTTTCTCTTTTTTTTTCACACTTCATCATTTTTATTTTTTCTCTTTTGTTCACCTTCCCCCCTCTCTCTCTCTCTCTCTCTCTCTCTCTCTCTCTCTCTCTCTCTCTCTCTCTCTCCCTCTCACTCTCTCATACACACTCTCTCTCTCACACACACACAACGCGCGCGCGCGCACACACACACACTCTCTCACTCTCTCTCTCTCCCTCTCTTTCTCTCTCTCTCCACTCTCTCTCTCTCCCTCCTCTCTATCTATCTATCTATTTCTATTTCTCCGTCTATCTACCCCCTCTCTCTATCTATCTATCTATTCTCCGTCTATCTAACCCCCTCTCTCTCTTTCTCTCTCTCCTCTCTCTCTCTATCTATCTATCTATCTATCTATTTCTCCGTCTATCTACTCTCTCTCTCTCTCTCTCTCTCTCTCTCTCTCTCTCTCTCTCTCTCTCTCTCTCTCTCGTTATTCTTTAACTAAAATATACTATTTATTGTGACATGCTCACTTATACAATGGCAACATTTATCAAACTCGCAACCGAATTATTTTAGCTTTTTAGCTTTTTGATTTTTCAATCAGTTGATGCAAAAGTTGCCAGCACAATGAACATTTTGCTTTTTCAAATAAATTCATTGACATCAAAGGATTTTACACACTTTTTTATTGCCTTTTGCTAAATTTCAAGTATTAGAAATTTTGCATTGGAAAATGATTTTTACTATAGGAATGCATTTGAAAATGATTTTTACTATAGAAATGCATTGGAAAATGATTTTTACTATGAAAATGCATTGGAAAATGATTTTTACTATAGAAATGCATTTGAAAAGGATTTTTACTATGAAAATGCATTGGATAATGATTATTACTATAGGAATGCATTTGAAAATGATTTTTATTATGAAAATGCATTGGAAAATGATTTTTACTATGAAAATGCATTGGAAAATGATTTTTACTATGAAAATACATTGGACAATGATTTTTACTATGAAAATGCATTGGACAATGATTTTTACTATAGAAATGCATTTGAAAAGGATTTTTACTATAGAAATGCATTTGAAAATGATTTTATTATAGAAATGCATTGGAAAATGATTTTTACTATTAGAATGCATTGGAAATTGGAAAATTGATTTTTACTATGAAAATGCATTGGACAATGATTTTTAATTATGAAAATGCATTGGACAATGATTTTTTATGAAAATGCATTGGAAATGATTTTTACTATGAAAAACATTGGAAATGATTTTTACTATGAAAATGCATTGGACAATGATTTTTACTATAGAAATGCATTTGAAAGGATTTTTACTATAGAAATGCATTTGGATAGAAAATTGGATTTTTACTATAGAATGCATTGGAAAAATGATTTTTACTATGAAAATGCACTGGACAATGATTTTAACTATGAAAATGCATTGGACAATGATTTTTACTATGAAAATGCACTGGACAATGATTTTTTACTTGAAAATGCATTGACAATGATTTTTACTATGAAAATGCATTGGACAATGATTTTTATTATGAAAATGCATTGGACAATGATTTTACTATGAAAATGCATTGGAAAATGATTTTTACTATGAAAATACATTGGACAATGATTTTTACTATGAAAATGCATTGGACAATGATTTTACTATAGAAATGCATTTGAAAAGGATTTTTACTATAGAAATGCATTTGAAAATGATTTTATTATAGAAATGCATTGGAAAATGATTTTTACTATTAGAATGCATTGGAAAATGATTTTTTTACTATGAAAATGCACTGGACAATGATTTTTACTATAAAATGCATTGGACAATGATTTTTTACTATGAAATGCACTGGACAATGATTTTTACTATGAAAATGCATTGGACAATGATTTTTACTATGAAAATGCATTGGACAATGATTTTTATTATGAAAATGCATTGGACAATGATTTTTACTATGAAAATGCATTGGAAAATGATTTTTACTATGAAAATACATTGGACAATGATTTTTACTATGAAAATGCATTGGACAATGATTTTTACTATAGAAATGCATTTGAAAAGGATTTTTACTATAGAAATGCATTTGAAAATGATTTTATTATAGAAATGCATTGGAAAATGATTTTTACTATTAGAATGCATTGGAAAATGATTTTTACTATGAAAATGCACTGGACAATGATTTTAACTATGAAAATGCATTGGACAATGATTTTTTTACTATGAAAATGCACTGGACAATGATTTTTACTATGAAAATGCATTGGACAATGATTTTTACTATAGAAATGCATTTGAAAAGGATTTTTACTATAGAAATGCATTTGAAAATGATTTTACTATAGAAATGCATTTGAAAAGGATTTTTACTATGAAAATGCATTTGAAAATGATTTTATTATAGAAATGCATTGGAAAATGATTTTTACTATTAGAATGCATTGGAAAATGATTTTTACTATGAAATTGCATTGGAAAATGATTTTTATTATGAAAATGCATTGGACAATGATTTTTACTATGAAAATGCATTGGACAATGATTTTTACTATGAAAATGCATTGGACAATGATTTTTACTATAGAAATGCATTTGAAAATGATTTTATTATAGAAATGCATTGGAAAATGATTTTTACTATTAGAATGCATTGGAAAATGATTTTTACTATGAAATTGCATTGGAAAATGATTTTTACTATGAAAATGCATTGGACAATGATTTTTACTATTAGAATGCATTGGAAAATGATTTTTACTATGAAAATGCATTGGACAATGATTTTTACTATAGAAATGCATTTGAAAAGGATTTTTACTATAGAAATGCATTTGAAAATGATTTTATTATAGAAATGCATTGGAAAATGATTTTTACTATTAGAATGCATTGGAAAATGATTTTTACTATGAAAATGCACTGGACAATGATTTTTACTATGAAAATGCAATTGGACAATGTTTTTTACTATAAAAATGCATTGGACAATGATTTTTACTATGAAAATGCATTGGACAATGATTTTTACTATGAAAATGCATTTGTAATGATTTTTACTATGAAAAATGCATTGGACAATGATTTTTACTATGAAAATGCATTGGACAATGATTTTTACTAAAAAATGCATTGGAACAATGATTTTTACTATGAAAATGCATCGGAAAATGATTTTTACTATGAAAATGCATTTGAAATGATTTTTACTATGAAAATGCATTGGACAATGATTTTTACTATGAAAATGCATTTGAAATGATTTTTACTATAGAAATGCATTGGACAATGATTTTTACTATGAAAATGCATTGGAAAATGATTTTTACAATAAAAATGCATTGGACAATGATTTTTACTATGAAAATGCATTGGACAATGATTTTTACTATAAGAATGCATTGGAAATGATTTTTACTATGAAAATGCATTGGAAAATGATTTTTACAATAAAAATGCATTGGACAATGATTTTTACTATGAAAATACATTGGACAATGATTTTTATTATGAAAATGCATTGGAAATGATTTTTACTATGAAAATGCATTGGACAATGATTTTTATTATGAAAATGCATTGGACAATGATTTTTATTATGAAAATGCATTGGAAATGATTTTTACTATGAAAAATGCATTGGACAATGATTTTTATTATGAAAATGCATTGACAATGATTTTTACTATGAAAATGCATTGGAAAAGATTTTTATTATGAAATGCATTGGAAATGATTTTACTATGAAAATGCATTGGACAATGATTTTTATTATGAAAATGGCATTGGAAAATGATTTTTACTATGAAAATGCATTGGACAATGATTTTTATTATGAAAATGCATTGGAAATGATTTTTACTATGAAAATGCATTGGACAATGATTTTTATTATGAAAATGCATTGGAAATGATTTTTACTATGAAAATGCATTGGACACATGATTTTTATTATGAAAATGCATTGGAAATGATTTTTTTTATGAAAATGCATTGGAATGATTTTTTACTATGAAAATGCATTGGACAATGATTTTTAATGAAAATGCATTGGACAATGATTTTTACTATGAAAATGCATTGGACAATGATTTTTTATTATGAAAATGCATTGGACAATGATTTACTACTATGAAAATGCATTGGATAATGATTTTTACTATAGGAATTCTCTGTCAAATTTTCATAGCAAGATCAATATCCCAATGTGGAATGCATTTTTTACCATTTTTCTTCTCTTATTATTCCCATATATTGAACATTTTTGTACCACAAAGATAATTTCGTTTTTGCTCAGAACCGAAGCTACAACATCAGTTAAAATTTTGCAAAATCATCAATAACTTAAAATCTGTTAACTTTAAGACTTTTTGATAGCATTTGTTGGATTCCTTGGGCAAAATTGATTTATAAAACAATATTTTGGAGTAGGGAAGCACTAGAACTCATTTTACAGACAAAAATAGATTACAAAATGTCGCCATATTTTGCGACCGACCGTCCACATTTGGAAAGTTAAAAATCGATATAATTTCGCCAGTTTTTGAAATTGGAGGCTCAAACTTTGGGGATTGTCTAACCTTAACACAGTCCACACATAGACAAAATTTCAGAAAAACTGATTCTAAATTCTAAATTCTAAAATTTTTTGCAAAATGTTTGTGCTTCGGTTTTGAGCAAAAACCAAACTATCTTTTTGGTACAAATAATGTTCAATAGATATGAAATAATAGTAGAAAAGATTGTTATAGATGCAAGGACACATTGGGATATTGATCTTGCTATGAAAAAAACAAAATCATCAATAACTTAATATTGGGTGACTCTAAGACTTTGTTCATGGCATTTTGGGATTTCTTGGACAAAAATACTTTTATAAACCAATTTTTAGGAGTAGGGAAGCACTAGAACTCATTTTACAGACAAAAGTAGGTTACAAAAGTCGCCATTTTCCGCGACCCCCTTCAAATTTGGAGAGCTTAAAATCGACATAACTTCACCAATTTTTGAAATTGGAAGCTCAAATTTTGGGGGATTGTCTAACTTTAACATTGTCCATAGCTGTACAAAATTTCAGAAAGATTGAAGGATGTGGGTGAAATAGCCTGGATGATTTGACCTAATAGGAATACATAGGAAAATGAATTTTATTACAAGAATGAACTAAGAATGATTTTAACTATTGAAATACATTGGAAACTTCATTATTCCATTTGCTGGCTGTGACGGAGAACGAGAAAGGAAAAAGAGCAAGACATTGTCTTGCCTGTCGGGATCGAACTCGCGTCCTCCCGCATGCAAAAACAAATGTGTTTTGGGCACTGGACGGACGCGATGTTCGACTGACGTGCCCGGATGTTTGGCTAATATGCCCATAAAATAACAAGTGAATCGGGCGCTGGGCAGTCAGCAGCAGCAGACGCAGTCGACGACGAAGCGCTTTTCTGTAAAGAAATGGATTTTAGTCGAACAGAAACAAAACTAAATTGGAAATGTGATTTTGAACTGCTAAAGATTACTTCAACTACGACGACGGATTTTCCAGCTGCTAGACGAAGAATGTGTTGACCAACAGAGGGTCTGGCTTGTGAGAAGACGGAGAACTCGCTTGTTTTTGGTTCCCCCTCGGCGGGAGCTTGTTGATTCGAAGGTCTATTTCGCACAATATATTCCCCCCCTCCTTCTATACTGGCATATTTTGTTCCTTTCTGAGAATGTGTCCAAAGAGATTCCAGCTTGTCTGTTCTTTCTCTTTTCGTTTTTCTATCTTTTCTTGTTTGGTGTTTCTTTCATTCTTCCCTCTATTCCATTCTTCCTTTCTTTCTTTCTTTCTTTCTTTCTTTTTTGTCTGTATATATAGTTTGTTTCAGTCCTTTAGAGTTTTCCCCATCCACTTTAGCTGATGGTATTTCACTGGAGTCTGAGTGACAACAAGTCTCCTCAGGTCTCCAGGACTCTCCTGAGTATTCTAGGTGATTTCAACAATGTCTGAATGGTCTCAAATTCTTCTTGATGGAAAGGCCATTTTTTATCACATATGTGCTAGAAGGCGGTGCCTGAGAGTCTTAGTTTCCTAGGTATCTCACTAAACTGCGTCTAGCCGGAAAGTTCCAATTCTGGAGCTGTAGGGAAAATGGAGTACACATTCATTGACATTTGTCCTCGGTCAACTCTGACCCGGAATGGTATACCTGTTAGGGTCCCATTTATGAGTGAAATAGAAGAAAGGAATTAAAAAATGAGTTTAAATCTGTTTAAAAAAAATGAGTTAAAAAATTGAAACCTTCCACAACAATGAATCAAACAAAATTTCCTCAGCATAGAATAACCCAACAAGGGTTTACATGTCGTAAATTCCAACCAACTAACCAATCAACCAACCAAAATCCCTCAAGATTCAGAAAAGAAACCTCCGGCTTTCTATAAAATGCCCCCTAGAAAATAGCAAACTACCCCATCGACATAACCTTTTTCCAAATAATTTTTCCACAAATTTTATAGCAAACAATTTAAACTAATGCTGGTGTGAAAAACTACTACTATTACTAGTATTAATAATAATAAATAAAATAATAGTAGTAGTAGTAGTAGTAGTAGTAGTAGTAGTAGGGACACTAGGAACGGTGCCCAAAAACGTATATCAAAAAGACTTGAGGAACTGGAAATGAAAGGAAGAATTGAAAGCATCCAGAAAACACCTAGAATACTCAAAAGAGTCCTGGAGAACCGAGGAGTTGTTGCCACTCAGACTCCAGTGAAATACCATCAGCTAACGACTGATGTGAAAAACTCGGAGTGAAAATGATGATGATAATAATATATTTCATGGATTTTGAAGAAGAAGAAGAAAGAAGAGAAGAAGAAAAGAAGAAGAAGAAGAAGAAGGTAAAAACAGAAGAAGAAGAAGAGAAGAAGAAGAAGAAGAAGAAGAAGAAGAAGAAGAAGAAGAAGAAGAAGAAGAAGAAAAAGGTAAAAAACAAAGAAGAAGAAGAAAGAAGAAGAGAAGAAGAAGAAGAAAAGAAGAAGAAAAATCTACCAGAAGAAGGAAGAAGAAGAAGAAGAAAGAAGAAGAAAATGATGATAATAATGATATATCTCAAATGGATTTTGAAAAAGAAGAAGAAGAAGACGAAGAAGAAGAAGAAGAAGAAGAAGAAGAAGAAGAAGAAGAAGAAGAAGAAGAAGAAGAATCTACAAAAAGAAGAACAAGAATAAGCCGAAGAAGGTAAAAAGACAAGAAGAAGAAAAAAAGAAGGAAAAGAAGAAGAAAAATCTACAAGAAGAAGAAGAAGAAAAAGAAGAAAAAGAAAAAAAAGAAGAAGAAAAAGAAGAAGGTAACTAAAAAAGAAAGTAAATAAGAAAGAAGAGAAAAAGCTTTATGAAGTCGTTGGATGTTGACTTAGAAGAGGAAGTAACAGATAATAATGGCAATGGGATGATATATATATATATATATATATATATATATATATATGCGCTCAAATTAGCCACAATATTTATATGAACATAACACAGATGCAATCAGCTGGTAGCAAGTTACAATGCACCATGGACGCGTTTCACCGTGCGCAATGCATGCCGGTCGGTTGCCTATGCAATTAAGCAAGGCGGGAGGCGAGTGAAAAAAAGGCGGGTAACGCTGAGACGTGGGTGAACGCTCGCACAGTTTCGCCGCACGGCCCACTGGATTTACAAGATACAATGAAACCGTCCATATTAACTGGCCCGCTTCTATCATCGCCGACGTCAATATGAACATAAAAGTCGACGTACATCATCCTCATCCTCATCAGCCTCAGCCTCATCCTCATCATCGTCGTCGTCATCATCATGGTCAGTCTTTGCTTACACTACGGCCATAAACGTCAATCGTATATAACATTAGCCTTAAGCCAAAAGTCGCTAAGAGAAAGGTAAAGTAAAACAAGAAACAGAGAGAGAGAGAGAGAGGAGAGAGAGAGATGGGAGAAGAGAGAAGTGAGAGAGACAGACGGAGAAAAGAGAGTTAGAGAGAGAATGAGAGAGAAAGAGAGACAGACAGACAGGAGAGAGAGAGAAAGAGACAGAGACAGTGAAAGAGAGTGAGAGAAAGAGAAAGAGAGAAAGGGAGTGTGTATGAGAGAGAGAAAGAGAGAACAGAGAGAGAGACGAGAAAGAGAGAGAGAATATTTTTTTAAAATGTAAGGAAAGACCAGAGAGAGAGAGAGAGACAGAGAGAGAGAGACAGAGAAAGAGAAAGAGGGAAAGAGAAACAGAGATAAAGAGAAATAGATAAAGAGAGTGTTTATGAGAGAGAGAGAGTGAGTGAGAGAGAGTGTGAATGGAGAGAGAGGCAGGAGAAGATAATATTTTTTAAAGATGAGGAAAGATCAGAGAGGAGAGAGGAGGATTTTTTTAATGTAAGAAAGACCACAGAGAGACAGAGAGACAGAGAAAGAGAAAGAGGGAAAGAGAGACAGAGATAAAGAGAAAGAGTTAAAGGGAGTGTTTATGAGAGAGACAGACAGACAGACAGACATAGAGAGAGAGAGAGAAAGAGACAGAGACAGAGACAGTGAAATAGAGTGAGAGAAAGAGAAGAGAGAGAAAGGGAGTGTGTATGAGAGAGAGAAAAGAGAGAGAGAAAGAGAGAGAGAGGAGAGAGAGAATATTTTTTTTAAAATGTAAGGAAAGACCAGAGAGAGAGAATGGGGAATTTTTTTAAATGTAAGGAAAGACCAGAGAGAGAGACAGACAGAGAGAGAGACAGAGAGAAATAGAAAAAGAGAGAAAGAGAGACAGAGATAAAGAGAAAGAGATAAAGGGGGTGTCTATGAGAGAGAGAGAGAGAGAGTGAATAAGAGAGAAAAAGAGAGAGAGAGACAGACAGACAGAGAGAGAGAGAAAGAGAGTGAGAGAAAGAGAGAGAGAGAAAACGAGTGTGTATGAGAGACAGAAAAAGAGACAGAGAAAGAGAGAGAAGAGAGAAAGAAATTTTTTAAATGTAAGGAAAAACCAGAGAGAGAGAGACAGAGAGAGAGAAGAGAGAGAGAAGAGAAAGAGAGAAAGAGAGACAGAGATAAAGAGAAAGAGATAAAGGGAGTGTTTATGAGAGACAGAGAGACAGACAAACAGACAGAGAGAAGGAGAGACAGACAGACAGAGAGAGAGAAAGAGAGAAAGAGACAGAGAGACAGAGTGAAAGAGAGTGAGAGAAGAGAAAGAGAGAAAGGGGGTGTGTATGAGAGAGAGAAAGAGACAGAGACAGAGAAATAGAGAGAGACAGAGCAAGAGAGAGAGAAGAGAGAGAATATTTTTTTTAAATGTAAGGAAAGACCAAAGAGAGAGAGAAGGGGGGGGGGTAATGTAAGGAAAGACCGGCGAGACAGAGATAAAGAGAAAGAGATAAAGGGAGTGTTTATGAGAGAGAGAGAGAGAGAGAGAGAGAGAGAGAGAGAGTAAATGAGAGACAGACAGACAGACAGAGAAAGAGAGAGAGACAGAGACAGTGAAAGAGAGTGAGAGAAAGAGAGAGAGAAAGGGAGTGTGTATGAGAGAGAGAGACAGAGTGACAGAGAAAGAGAGAGAGGAGAGAGAGAATATTTTTTTAAATGTAAGGAAAGACCAAAGAGAGAGAGAGGGGGGGTGATTTTTTTAAATGTAAAGAAAGACCAGAGAGAGACAGAGAGACAGAGAAAGAGAAAAAGAGAGACAGAGATAAGAAAAGAGTAAAGGGGGTATTTATGAGAGAGAGAGAGAGAGAGAGAGAGAGAGAGAGACTGGGAACTGTGCAAGAAATTCAATTTTCATCATACAACCAAATGGTATTTGCACAAACCTAAACCTGTCCTTGAGAACGAGACGCACAAAATTTTCTGGGACTTCGAGGTACAGACGGATCACCTAATCCCGGCCAGGAGACCCGACCTAGTATTGATTAACAAGAAAAAGGGAACCTGTCATCTCGTGGATTTTGCTGTCCCAGCCGACCACCGAGTAAAAATCAAAGAAAGCGAAAAGATAGACAAATACTTAGACCTCGCCAGAGAACTGAGGAAGCTGTGGAAGGTGAAGGTCGTACCAATTGTAATTGGTGCTCTTGGAACAATCCCCAAAGCTCTGGAAAAGAATTTGGGTGAACTAGAAATCAGAAGAAGAACCGAGACCATCCAAAATACAGCATTGTTGGGATCGGCTAGAATACTCAGAAGAGTCCTGGAGACCTGAGGAGACTTGCTGTCCCTCAGCCTCCAGTGAACCACCAGCTACGGCAGGTGTGAAAGACTAATAATGATAATGTATTATCATTATTGTTATACTCCTTGATGATTTTTGTTTAAGGAATGCATAGGAAAGAGTTTTACTGTAGAAATGCATCAGAAAATGATTTTTACTATAGGAATAAATTGGAAAATGATTTTTACTTTAAGAATGCATTGGACAATGATTTTTACTATGAAAATGCATTGGACAATGATTTTACTAAAATGCATTGGATAATGATTTTACTATGAAAATGCATTGGACAATGATTTTTACTAGGAAAATGCATTGGATAAATTTTTACAATGAAAATGCATTGGACAATGATTTTTACTAGGAAAATGCATTGGATAATGATTTTTACTTGAAATGCATTGGACAATGATTTTTACTAGGAAATGCATGGATAATGATTTTTACTTGGAAAATGCATTGGACAATGATTTTTACTAGGAAAATGCATTGGATAATGATTTTTACTTGAAAATGCTTGGAATGATTTTACTATGGAAATGCATTGGATAATGATTTTTACTATGAAAATGCATTGGACAATGATTTTTACTAGGAAAATGCATTGGATAATGATTTTTACTTGGAAAATGCATTGGACAATGATTTTTACTAGGAAAATGCATTGGATAATGATTTTTACTTGGAAAAATGCATTGGATAATGATTTTTACTATGAAAATGCATTGGACAATGATTTTTACTAGGAAATGCATTGGATAATGATTTTTACTTGGAAAATGCATTGGACAATGATTTTTACTAGGAAAATGCATTGGATAATGATTTTTACTTGGAAAATGCATGGACAATGATTTACTAGAAAATGCATTGCATTGATTTTTACTATGAAAATGCTTTGACAATGATTTTACTAGAAACTGCATTGGATAATGATTTTACAATGAAATGCATTGGACAATGATTTTTACTAGGAAAATGCATTGGACAATGATTTTTACAATGAAAAATGCATTGGACAATGATTTTACTAGGAAAATGCATTGGATAATGATTTTTACAATGAAAATGCATTGGACAATGATTTTTACTAGGAAAATGCATGGATAAGGATTTTTACAATTGAAAATGCATTGGACAATGATTTTACTAGGAAATGCATTGGATAATGATTTTTACTTGGAAAATGCATTGGACAATGATTTTTACTAGGAAATGCATTGATAATGATTGCATTGGACAATGATTTTACTGAAAATGCATTGGATAATGATTTTTACTTGAAAATGCATTGGACAATGATTTTTACTATGAAATGCATTGGATAAATGATTTTTACTATGAAAATGCATTGGACAATGATTTACTAGGAAATGCATTGGATAATATTTTTACTATAAAATGCATTGGACAATGATTTTTACTATAAAAATGCATTGGATAATGATTTTTACTATAAAAATGTATGGACAATGGTTTTTACTATGAAAATGCATTGGGATTTTTACTATGGAAATGCATTGGACAATGATTTTACTATGAAAATGCATTGGACAATGATTTTACTAGGAAAATTTGGACAATGATTTTTGCTATAAAATGCATTGGATAATGATTTTTACTATAAAAATGTATTGGACAATGGTTTTTACTATGAAAATGCATTGGACAATGATTTTATGAATGCATTGGATAATGATTTTACTATGAAAATGCATTGGACAATGATTTTTACTATGAAAATGCATTGGACAATGATTTTTACTAGGAAATGCATTGGATAATGATTTTTACTAGGAAAATGCATTGGATAATGATTTTTACTATAAAAATGTATTGGACAATGATTTTACTATAAAATGCATTAGACAATGATTTTACTATGAAATGCATTGGACAATGATTTTTACTATGAAAATGCATTGATAATGATTTTACTATGAAAATGCATTGGACAATGATTTTTACTGTGGAAATGCATTGGATAATGTTTTACTAAAAATGCATGGACAATGATTTTTACTAGGAAAATGCATTGGATAATGATTTTTACTATAAAAATGCATTGGACAATGATTTTTACTATAAAAATGCATTGGATAATGATTTTACTATAAAAATGTATTGGACAATGGTTTTTACTATGAAAATGCATTGGACAATGATTTTTTACTATGGAAATGCATTGGACAATGATTTTTACTAGAAAATGCATTGGACAATGATTTTTACTAGGAAAATGCATTGGACAATGATTTTTACTATGAAAATGCATTGGACAATGATTTTTGCTATAAAAATGCATTGGATAATGATTTTTACTATAAAAATGTATTGGACAATGGTTTTTACTATAAAAATGCATTGGACAATTTTATGATTTTTACTATGAAAATGCATTGGACAATGATTTTTACTATGGAAATGCATTGGATAATGATTTTTACTATGAAAATGCATTGGACAATGATTTTTACTATAAAAATGCATTGGACAATGATTTTTATTATGAAAATGCATTGGACAATGATTTTTACTATGAAAATGCATTGGACAATGATTTTTACTATGAAATGCATTGGACAATGTTTTTTTATGAAAATGCATTGGACAATGATTTTTACTATGAAAATGCATTGGACAATGATTTTTACTATGAAAATGCATTGGACAATGATTTTTACTAGGAAAATGTATTGGATAATGATTTTTACTATAAAAATGCATTGAAAAATGATTTTTACTATAAAAATGCATTGGACAATGATTTTTACTTTAGGAATGCTTTTTCAGTGTTTTAAATTGTTTTTTGTTTGTTTTTGCTTGTTTTTTTGTTTTTTTTTGTTGTTTTTTTTACTGAAGTCTCCTCTGGTCTCCAGGACCCTTTTAAGTATTCTAACCATTTCAACAGTGCTATGTCTTTGATGGTATTGATTCTATCAGACCTTTTCGAACCGTCCCCAGGATTCCAACTCTTATTAGTAGCTCCGTTAATTTCATGTTCAACACCTTTTTGAGTTCTCTAGCAAGATACTGTTATTAGTTAAATCCTACTTAAAGGACCTAAATTCCACCATCGTATGCCACCCCCTGCGAAAGAAAAAAAAATACTAAAAATCAGGGAATTAACCGAATTTAATGGAGTTTTCAGTGTTGATATATTAATGAATAAACAATATAATGCACCAGTTATTTTATTTAAAAACTTTTACATTTTTTCAGGTCAGTTAACTTTGAATCACGTATCTTTGAGGCATAACACAGATTCACAAACGTACGTGGTTCTAAGTTAAATGACCTGAAAAAATGTAAAGGTTTTTAAATGAAATAACTGGTGCATTATATTTTTTATTTATTAATATATCAACGCTTAAATTTTTATTAAATTCGGTTAATTCCTTTATTTTTAGTATTTTTTTTCTTTCAGCTGAGTGACATACGATGGTGGAATTTATGTCCGTTAAGTAGGATTTAACCTTAACTGGTTCTGTTTCGTCGGCAGCCATCTTTTTCTGGACTGTGTTGTCTGGGCTCATTTCTTCTTCTTCTTCTTCTTCTGATGATGATGATGATGATGATGAATCAAGCAAGATTTCTTCTTCTTCTTCTTCTGAATCAAAGCTTCTTCTTCTTCTTCTTTTTCTTTTTCTTCTTCTTCCGACTTTCTTCCTCTACCTTTTTTTTTCATTCCAATCTTCTTCTTATGTTTATCATTGTTGATGATGTTATTGCCATCATGATCATCATTATCTTTGTTTTTTATTATTATTATTATTATTATTATTATTATTATTATTATTATTATTATTATTATTATACATTTACCTTAACCAGTTGTACGTTTCTTTGCCTCTCATTTGACAAACATCTGCTTAAAAATATTACAATCATCAATCGAATTTCCAGAATCCTTCATTCGCCTGTTTTATTTTCAGCTGTCAAAATGAAAATATGCAACACAAAATCTCAAATAAAATAAAAACAAAAATTATCCAATGTACACTTCATGTTTCATAACGAATATTTTATACACACACCAAGTATCTTTTTAAAAAAAACGTACTCTACAAAAAAAATCTTTATTCACGGATATCCGCCTCCCACCGACATGTGCTCTTGAATGGGAAATACATTTTTTTCCTTCAAGGACATTTCTTGATAGGCAGATGCAAAGTTGACAATTATGTGTCATCCCGAATATGAAAAAGTCTTCATTGGCGCTACATGATCTTTCTTGCAGCACCAACAAGAAGTAATGAATGTTAACTCAAAAAGCGGACATCACTTTATTCACGGATATCCGCCTCCCACCGACATGTGCTCTTATTTACCAACCCCTCCACACGAGCAGGATGCGACACAAGGTCAATTTCTTAAGCGGAGTTCAACAGGTTTGAATTCAGAGTTTTCCTTCTCCTAGACTGGTTACCTAGCCATGGTTATAGAGCCCAGTCTGCCCTGCTATTTACCCATAGCTGGAGGGAGAGTAGGATTCATATATTTCCCAAGGATGTTAGCGTCAAGTGAAATGTAATTACCACGTCCAGGATTTGAACTCGGGGCGACTAGTCCATTTCCCATGACTTTAACCATTACACCACGCGCATCCTAGCCAAGGTTATAGAGCCCAGTCTGCCCTGCTATTTACCCATAGCTGGAGGGAGAATTGGATTCATACCTTTCCCAAGGGTATTAGCGCTATGTGAAATTCAAACAGATTCGTCCAGGAATTGAACTCGGATCGACGAGTCCATTTCCTATGACTCTAACCATTAGACCACGCGCCTCCATAATTTTATATAAATATTAAGAAAATATATAAGGTCATCCATCTGCTGGCAAATATGTACTGATCCGCCTATTACATAACACAAGAGAAAAGAAAAATCTCCAACCTCAGCATATCTCTCAAGTCTTCTTTACAATTATAATGATAACTGTATCAGTTTTTGAAGTTCTCTTCAAACCTGTCAATCATTTCCGCCGTATTGAGTCTTTGTGGAATATACTTAACCTAATACAATATCATTCTATTGTCTAAAGGTTTAAATCTCTTCTCTCTCTCTCTCTCTCTCTCTCTCTCTCTCTCTCTCTCTCTCTCTCTCTCTCTCTCTCTATATATATATATATATATATATCTTAATATATAAAGGAGAGAATTTGGTATGTATGTGTCGACGTATAACTCCAAAACGGGAGATCACTCAGATTTAAAATCTTGCATACACATTGATATCGTTCTAACTAAGAAACACTCCAAATTTGGTTATTGATTTTTACTGATTAAGGGATATAATTAATTAATTAAACCAAAATCAAACGATTTATCGAAATCTATAAAATAGCTGCTACTGCTTATCAGCAGCTACATTCCAGCTACAATCATCAGGCGATCCCCACCCTGTTGTCTCTTTGCCTATGTCCGCTGTATTTCTACTGGGGTGTTGTAAAAAAGAAAAATGAAAGCCTTTTTATCAATATTTTTACGAATACGTTCATATTTCTTAGATTAAAATATATCAGCGAATCAAATTTGATTGTAATACATAAATTTTCGGTGATGTTTTTTTTAATTTTGTTTTTATGATAACTCCCTGGTGTTCATAAAAATGTTTTCTTCCGGTCATGGACCGGGTACTTTAGCTAGTATATATATATATATATATATATAATCATCTTTACCTTCCTTTGCGTCTTACGTTTGAATTTCAATTCTTTATTTCACTTCCTTCTCGTCTCTATCGCAGCTTCCCTCCTCTACAAAAGATAATCACTTCTCTCCCTCTGTCTGTCTGTCTGTCTGTCTGTCTCTCTCTCTCTCTCTCTCTCTCTCTATATATATATATATATAATATATATACACTCTCTTTGTATTTTCTCTCTCTCTCTCTCTGTCTCTCTGTCTCTCTGTCTGTCTGTCTGTCTCTCTCTCTCTCTCTCTCTCTCTCTCTCTCTCCATTTTCACCCCTACAGACTCACTTAATTCACAAAAAGATATTATTTCGTTCTTTAAACATTTTACAGTTACTCTCTCTCTCTCTCTCTCTCTCTCTCTCTCTCTCTCTCTCTCTCTCTCTCTCTCTCTCTTCTCTCTCGTACCTTTGACCCTCTTTGTCAATCTGTCACCCCCCTTCTTTCTCTGTCTTTGCCCATCTCTCTCTCTCTCTCTCTCTCTCTTCTATATATATTATATATATATATATATATATATATATATATATATAACTTTCTCAAATCTATCTATCTATCTATCGATGCCCCCCTCTCTCTCTCTCTCTCTCTCTCTCTCTCTCTCTCTCTCTCTCTCTCTCTCTCTCTCTCTCTCTCTCTTATTGTTTTTTTTTCTTCTGCTTAGTGAAACAATAAACTAAGATGATGATCTGAAATAAAAAAAATTACGAAGTAGACGACAAAAATCTGTCAGGAAAAAAAAAAAAGTTTTAAAAAAAAACCAAAACTCGTAAACAATAAACAAATAAAACTGTAATTACCAAAAAAAAAAAAAAAAAAAAAAAAAACAAGATACTTAAAAAGCCATAAAGAAAACCAAATTCTGTAAATATTTTCTCCAAAATCATAAATTAATTATCTTAAGTAGTCCGTCAAATCAGGCCTGTAAGTAGCCTCGTTTTGATTTTTTTTGCTAATCAAAACGAGGCTACTTACAGGCCTGATTGTACTTCTGTTTCTTCGTTTTAATACGCGTTTCTGCAACACCCACTCGTTTCATGAACAATGGAGTAATTGCTAAACTAGATTACATTGGATTATCCTAATTGAATTAAATCATACGCCACGTATTTTCTCTGTTTCTCTCGGAAAATCTCTCTTTCTCTTTTTTGATATATAGATACTTCAAACCGTTGACTTATTTTCCTTTCTTTACATAGAAAGCATTTAGTTCATTCCTGGCTAGTTTGAAGCCTCAGATTAAAATCAAGTCTGTTCGACACAACGCTCTTTTAACATCAATGAAAAAAATAACTGACGTATCTATTAATAACGGAGGTTGAGTCTTAATTGTCTGTAACCAAAACTACGTCACATTACCCAAAATCATCAATACATAGAATAAAAAACAACCTTGTATTATGTACACTAGAAATTTGAATATGCCACCTTAGACGGTCCTTATTGGGTTTTTTTTAATAAGTTTTGATAAATATATGGAAGCAAGGACGAACTCATAAGCAACGTCTTCCTGTGAAAGCCAGCACATGGACAAGCCAGTGTGGGCCGACCAGCAAAAACGTACGTTAATCAGCTCTGTGCGGATGCAGGATACTGCATAGAGGACCTCCCGAGAATGATGAGTGATAGGGACGGATGGAGAGAGATTGTCATGGATATCCGTGCTGAAAACGCGATATGATGATGATATATTTATATATAGTTTGTTTTATTTTAATTTATATCTAAAGTTATCAAACGTATAGAGTTTTGTTATAACAGAGATAGATATCTCTTATGATTCACAGTCCTTAATTCACAACATATCCACTCGCTAACAAAACAAAACACGAGTCACGGACGCCTACCAGCGGAAGTTAACCCAACGGTATCTTACCACGAAGTTACCAATTTAGCATGGATCTGCGCATAGGCTCAGAAATAACTTCCGGTCGAAGGAACAATATTGATAAACAAGAAAAATATACTCTAAATAATGTTTTTTCAACCAATGAAAAATCTTCCCGCTAAACGCTCCAAAGCCCTATCTGGAGCCTATCTCGTCACTATAAAGTCTGGCATTTTGAGGGCCAGACAGTTGACCGGGGGCTTCCAAGCCATTCGTATCGCCGAGACCGGCAGGATCAAAGACCACGCTACATCTACCCACCACTGCGCACTGGGCCTTCCCGACTTATTATCCTACCCAAGTGACTATTACTATCATCAATATTACCAACGGACGCCCGTCAACTCAAGTCACCATATCAACTTACATTGTACCCTACTGGCCCGGAACTACAACCACTCACACTGGCTCATCTGCCCACATCTATCAACTACACTGACCGGCCACAGAGAGATTCCTGACTTATTATCTACTACTACTATTATCCACACCCACACCACGCAGAGCCAGAATTGACCTCACCTGACCTTCAACCACACGTGCCTGCCCCACTTCACACACCAGGCTTAAGGGGAATTTCTTTCACAACATTTCCAGTTTTTGTTTATTTTTAATAAAAAGTAAGTCGTCGGGGCGGCCTAATGTCGGTATCAGCCAGACAGCGAGGAAGTCTATCCCCTTTTCACTTGCGCTAGACCAAGGAGATTATTTTAGCATCTGAGGTGGAGCGCCACACCTACCATCAGCTCCTCACTTTACCTCACAGATCCCTGTGCTACTCATACGCTGAGTTGGCGAGGGCCGGTATCGAACCAAGAACCTTGGGGTTTCTAGCCGAACGCTCTACCGACTGAGCTAACCCGGCCAAAACTTCTCGTCCATTAATTCTTCTTTGCATACCATACGCTTTATAGATATAACATTATATATTAGTTTTACGAGAAAATTATTTACAAACAAGAAATCGTCATTTTTTTTCAGTATCAAAAGCTTAACTAAAAGTTTACATATAAATAAATGCCAACGATTTTGTGTAAAGTTTATGTGTAAGATATTCAAAATAATTATTTAATTAATAACACTGGGGACACAATTTTTGTTGATTAGGATCTGACACTTGTTTTTGACTATTTTTTTACCACTGAATCCAAAAATGTATTTCTATATCACGTCAACTTTTTTAGATACGGGATACCCTCGATTTTTCTCAAAAAACTTTAAAATACAGCTTTTTTTTTTTTTTTTTTTTTTTTTGCTTATTTTATGGAAGGTTTTAAAAATGTATATATAATGGGAAGTAATAAAACATCACACATCAAATTTTGTTGAACTATATCTGACACTTGTTTTTGACAAACTTCTGAATGCTGAATTCAAAAGTTATTCCATTTTTTTCTCAATTACATCAAATTTTTAAGTAGCAGGATACACTCGCTTGTCTCAAAAACCATTAAAATACTGCATGTGACAGATTTGAGCTTATTTTATAGAATGTTTTAAATATTTACGATGGAAAATAATTCTAAAAAATGCTTGACTAATGTTTTTTACAAATTCATCTTGTTCCTACAAAGGATATTGTTACTGAAAGTCAAATTGTGTGCAAGTAGTTAAGGTAAGAATTTACGCATAGTTTTTTTTCTAGTGTGTTCAATATGTGGACAATTTCCCTTTATGCTCCATAGTCTGCCATCATATTTACATCCCATATATTTTAATACTATTCTTCTATGAATTTCAAATCTTGATGGAATCATTCATCTTGCTCATAGCTGACCACATTAAGGTTTTCCAAGAAGTTAGCAAGATGGCTATGCAGAAAATGGAACTTGATGCTCATGTTGCAATCAAACATTTTGTGGCTATCCAATTTCAGTGTAATTCATTGCTCATGCATTTCCAAGAAAGTTCTTGACAAGGTAAAGAACTTGTCAAGAACTAAGCATTCTTTTCGAGTTCTGACATCATCCCGATGAAATGTTCATCTTTGATAACTTCCAGAATATGTAGACCATCAAACACACCTACCTTGATTTTTTTCAATCGACAGGCCAGGAAATGCCAAAATACGGTACTTGAAACACTTGCTTTCAGTTGGCAACGCTTTAATGAATTGCTTCAAGAGACCTAGTTTCATGTGCAAGATGCGAAAATAATTTTCTTTATGACAACAAATGGCGCATGTAGAATGTTGGGATCAACAGGTTTGAGGTTAGATCTTGGCGGTCAATTCCTCTCCACCCAATGCTTCTCTGAATCTTTACTGAATATGTGCTCAATTGAATTCATACCTAATTTGAAAATGAATTAGTTGATAATTAATGAATCAGGCGAGCATATCTGTTCAAATGTAAGGCGTAAACAAATCGAGAAAAATTCAATCTCTGTATTTACATTTCGGCAGAGATTGACTTTTTCTCGATTTGTTTACGCCTTAAATTTGAACAGATATGCTCGCCTAATTCATTAATAATCAACTAATTAATTTTCAAATTAGGTATGACTTCAAGTAAGCACATATTCTCCAAAAAAACACACACACATATATATATATATATATATATATATATATATAATATGTGTGTGTGTGTGTGTGTGTGTGTGTGTGTGTGAAAAAAAGTATGGGTCTACCACAGTTTGAATCATCAGTCACTATCTCATCAAGACCTCAAGTTTATCCTTCTTTGCCAGGTGAGTGCCACCCTATCGTCTGGGGCATTAGAATGCACTGACTGCACCTCTGCAGAGGGATAAGACTCCCCCAATGATGCCCCCTGTTGGCCGTAGGTGGCGACCCGTGACGCTTAAGGATAGAACCCAGGTGGATGAGCAGTCCATGACTTGCAAAAATTCAACTTTGGCTCTTTCTTGGACTAGACAGGCGGACGGAGAGGCTCCCTCCGATCAATCGGCTGGTCACGTCAAGCCCTAGCACCTATATGATTGCCCCAACCCTATTGCCCTTACAGGAAGCCTCAACCCTTTTTATCATATGGGTGCTAGAAGGCGGTGTATGAGGGTCTGCATGTCGTGGGAATGACGTTAAACTCTATGTGATGGTGAGGTTCCGGTTTTGGAGGTTTGGGGAATGTGGAGCACCCCTTCATCACCATTGCTCCCTGGTCCACTCTGACCCGGAGTGGTAGTACCTGTTAGGGTACCATCTATGGGTTAAATAGAAAAACATGAATTTATAAACAAAATATGGTTATCTATTGATAATGAATTTATTTCAAAACTTTGTCGGCATTAAATGACCCACTGAAGTTGACATACCGTAAAACAAAGCAAACCAAATAAAAAAAATAACAGGTGAGTTGGTGGTAGGTGGGGAGATTTGAGTTAACGCTATGCTCATAGATTTTCTCTCTTCGTTTTAGTTTTGTAGGAATAGCTGTATCAGGACTATAAGTAATAATATCGTCGGCGGCCTAATGTCGGTATCAGCCATGCAGCGAGGGAGTCTATCCCCTTTTCACTAGCGCTAGACCAAGGAGATTATTTTAGCGTCTGAGGTGGAGCGCCACACCTACCATCAGCTCTTGAGTAATAATATACAGATACACAAATAAAAGTAACAAGGGGAAAACAAACGTACCTTTAACCAATTTTATTAACATGTAAAAACACAACTAGACACAACAATGAGTACTTAAAGGAAGTACTTACAGTTATTCATCTCCCTTGCTGAGGGGGTGCTCAGGTGGTGTATTTATTGTGGAGCGTATTTGTGGAAGCGTGCTGGGACCATAACCTGTTAAGTTTCTGACCGCCATCCTTGGCCAGTTGAAAAGGACTTAAAGTAAGTAAGTCCTGAGTTATGGAATCCTTTGGTAAGTGAATAAGTCCTGAGTTATGGAATCCTACGTAGTGTCAAAGGTCCAGTGATATAATCCTATGTTCCATCGTCCACGAAGGTTCAAAGCAATGTGCGTAGGTGTGACCAGAACAGCCAGTATAAATAACAATATCAGCAACAGAGTACTGCCAGTGGTTGGCCAGGCGCCAGAAGCTTGGTCACATGGTTGTCGGCGAGTCTATACGTAGAAAGTGGACATTTTGACACACGGCTAATATTACCAAAAAAATGGAAGCGCGTGGTGTAATGGTTACAAGTCATGGGAAAATGGAAATTGTCGCCCCGAGTTCCAATCTGGACGTGGTCATTGCATTTCACTTAGTGCTATACCCTTGGGTGAAAGGTAATAAATTCCTAATCTGCCCTCCAGCTATGGGTAAATAGTAGGGCAGACTGGGCTCTTTAACCTTTGGTTAGGCAACTTATCTAGGAGAAGGAAAACTCTGAATTCAAACATGTTAAACTCCGCTTCAAGAATTGACCTTGTGTCATATCCTCCGTGCGGAGGGGTTGGTAAAATCTATATTACAAAAATCTCAAGCAATTGGCTATTGTCCCTCACTGAGGGTGTTTTCTCAATCACAGTTTGACATGAGAGACGAGAGCTCGATTCTACAGGCTCATGTGTTGGTACAAAAAAAACAAGTTAAGATGGCCTTCTCTCAACCTGACAAGGGAACGTTCTCTCCTTTACTTCTTGTCTCCTGTACACAGAAGAGTTCTAGTCTCTACAGTTTGTTATATGGAGTCAATTTTTATGTTTTTTTTGTTTTGTTTGTTTTGTTTTACGGCATATCAATCCCAGTGGGTAATTTAATGCCTATAAAGTTTTGAATAGTCATTCCTTAATGGATTACTAAATCTTTTTTTAATAAAATACACTTTTTCTATTCAAACCCATAGATTGGACCCTAACAGGTATACCCCCTCCGGTCCAAGGGTGGCCGGGAGCAATGGTGATGAAGGGGTGCTCACATTCCCTCAAACCTCCAAAACGGAACCTCACCATCAGATAGGGTTTAACGTCATTCCCAGGACATGTAGATCCTCAAGCAACCACTTCTAGCACCCATATGATAAAAGGGGTTGGGGCTTGCCATAAGGGCAATAGGGTTGGGAAAATCATATAGGTGCTAGGGCTTGACATGACCAGCCGATTGATCGGAGTGGGCCTCTACGACCGGCCCGTCTAGCCTAAGTAAGGTTCTTAAGTGGAGTGTTTGCTGGTCATGTTACTGACATCAGCCATGACTCGTCCTTAAGCCATCACGGGTCGGCCACCCACGGCCCAACAGTGGCCCCATTGGGCGAGTCTTACCCTCTGCAGAGGTGCAGTCGGTGCATTCTAAACGCCCCTGTCAGTAGAGTCAATTTTACTTCGGTTTTGTTGTGTAGTCGTTGTATGTTAGTTATTGTTAATTGTTGTTTTGTTTTTGTTTTGTTTGGTTTACGGGGGTTTGTGGTGGGGGTTGAACTTAAAAGGAAGAAAGGGTGTCCAATAAGCTTCAGAACCATTAACTATTTGAAAGAGCGTGAAACGGAATCAGTTTCTAAAATTACGTCGTGTTTAATTGGTGCCCTATGTCCTTGTCTTTTGGGAACCTTCCCGTGGTGTAATGGTTAGCAAGCTAGAAATGCGCAGACCATTGTTTTATGAGTTCCGATTTTCAATTTGGGCACCCATATTTCTGGCCTATGCCACATAATAAGCCTAAGCTTATAATTAACTTTAAGGCAACCTCACGTGGCGTAATGGCTTAGCAGCTAGATCGCAGACGCATTGTTAGTGAGTTCGATTCTCAAATTTGGAGTGCCCTATACTTCTCGCCTTGTGCCACATCTAAGCTAAGCTTAGTAAATTTACTAGGGCACTCCGCGTGGTGTAATGGTTAGACAAGCTAAGATTGACAGACCATTGTTAATGGTTCGATTCTCACTGAAGCACCCCTTATTTCTGGCCTTGTGCCGCATCTAAGCTAAGCTTGTAAATAACTTAGGGCATATCACGCGGTGTAATGGTTAGCAACCTAGATTCGCAAGACGCATTTGTTAATGAGTTTCGATTCTCACTGGGTGCTTCATACTTCTGGCCTTGTGGAGCACCTCTTCATCACCATTGCTCCCTGGTCCACATCAGACCTGAAGTGGTTAGTACCTGTTTAGGGTTCCTATCTATGGGTTAATAGAAAAATGTTTTAGACAAAAAAGATTGAGTTTAAGAAAATTTTCTTCCAAATTATTCGCTACGAATTTTCAAGCATTCCCGGCATTAAATACCCAACCGTGGTTGATATGCCCGTTAAACAAAACAACAAACAAATTAAACTTTTTCATTTCATTTTTAGGGGGACTTTAGAATACACCGACGCACTTCCTGCAGAGGGGTAAGAACCCTCCAATGGGTCAATCTGTTGCCTTGGGTGGCGACCTGTGATGCTTAAGGGCGGAATCCTGGGGGATGAGCAGTCCATGACCTGCAAACACTCCCCTTAGACATTACTTAGGCTAGACGGCTGGTCACGTCAAGCCTACACCTATATTGATTGCTCCACCCTATTGTGTCCTTATGGCAACCCCAACCCCTTTTTTATCATGGTGTGTAGAAGGCAGTGGCTGAGTGTCTACATGTCCCTGTGAATGACGTTAAAACAACTCTATCTGTGGTGAGGTTTCCAGTTTTTTGGAGGTTTGAGGAATGTGGAGCACCTCTTCATCACGCAATTGCTCCCTGGTCCCACTCTGACCCGGAGTTGGTAGTAACCTGTAACGGTCCCATCTAGGGGTTGAATAGAATAAAATTGTTTTAAAAATTGTTTAAAAACTTCTACCAAACTATTGCTTAAGTGGGGTTATTTTCGTAATTTGCTTGGGGAAGTTGTCTGCACCGTTAATGTCGCTGGTTCCCGCTAGAAAGCCTCGTGTATTAAGGCGGCCTGTTTTTGAATTTCTCTTCCTCTTTGCCTGCTGCTCGCTCGAGACCACATGGGGGTTAGACAATTGTCCATTCCCTTCTCGTTTGGGGCTTCGGCCCTCAAAGCCGCTACTTGTCACTGTAAGTGATTTATACAGCATGGCCATTCTTAGTCCTCATGTCTGTACCTATATATTATGTTGACTTTTTATGTATGTATGTATGGTACACTATTCTATCTCTATTCTTTATTGTCAGAGTTTGTTTTTGCGTGCAACGAGTTATGACTTTGTCATAACCTTTGAATCTTACATCATATATACAAACTAAACATTAACCCATCTATGGGTTAATAGAAAAAATGTGTTTATGAAAAAATTTGAGTATCCATTAAAAATTAAATTTATTTCAAACTTTATCGACATTAAATGACCCACTGAAGTTTGATATGCCGTAAAACAAAACAAACACAGAGACTGTCGGTGACACTAAGAATCCCGCAGAGGGATTAAAATCCCACCCAACACACCCCAAAAAAATAGGATATAATAATAAGCGGTGTCCTGTTGATATAACCTGTAATCGATATTCTGATGTTCAGGGAGATTAGTTGGTTGGTTGGTTTGATTAATTGATGGATTTTACGGCAATGTTGATCTGGAATTATTCGGACTAATTGGTCCTCATCTTTATTGTATCTACACTATTTCTCTGAAATGTTTGAGATGAGGCTTGATAATTAGTAATTATTTGGATTTTTTCGGACTATTGTCCTCAATCTTTATTGTTATCTCACTAATTTCTATGAATTTTTTAGATGAGGCTTGATAATTAGTATTATTTTGGATTATTCGGACTAATTGTCCTTTATCTTTGTTGTTATCTGTACAACAGTCTCGGTCCGATTGTGTCCCCGGCTTTCTTCGGTATTTCTTGGACCTGAGAGCCTTCTTTTCCAACTCGGGAACCTTCTTGTCATAATTGGGGGTCATCTATGTGTTACCGAATGAAAACAGTACACCCCCGTTGAGCCACCACGGAACTTTGAACCCAACCCCTTTATTCAATCAACGGGGGTATACTTGTTCTCATATCGGCTTCCCCAATTATGACTAAGAAGGTTTCTGAGTTCGAAAACAAGGTTCCCGATTTTTGAGAAGGCCCTTCCCAAAGTCCGAAGAAATATTTGAGAAAGCCGGAGGGCACGAGACGTTTACTATATAACTACAGGATGAGGACAATAGTCCCGAATAATCCGAAATAATACAAAAGGTTTCGTTTTTGCATACCAATTTTCATTGCTAATTTTCCTAATTTTAACTAATTTATTTAAATTAGAAGTAAGTAAGTAAAGTAAAGTCGTCGGGCGGCCTAATGTCCGGTATCCGGCCTACAGCGAGGGAGTTCCCTTTTCATAGCGCTAGAACCAAGGAGATTATTTTCTTAGCGTCTGAGGTGGAGCCGTCACACCTACCAACAGCTCCTCACTTTACCAACACAGATCCCGTGCTACTCATTCGCTGAGTTGGCGAAGAGCGGTCATAGACCAAGAACCTTGTGCTTCCCTAGCCGAACACCTACCCGATGAAGCTATAACCGGTCCTTAAAGAATTAAATTACAGTTTTTTCTTTTTGTTAATGGATTTCTTTTAAGATTTTATCCCGAGAATTTGCTCATATTCATTAAATAAAAAAACAAACAATTAGAAATCACAATGACTAACACACATAATCTTGACTGATTATCGTTGTAAGGTTAAAGTGATATATACTTGAAAAATACAAACTCCGACCAAATGTTTTTCCTATCAACATTTGTCGAAGTTGTATTTTCAAGTATATATCACTTTAAAACCTTACAACGATAATAGTCATAGTATGTTGTGTTAGTATTGTTGATTTCTAATTGTTTGTTTTTTTATCTTAATGATATATGAAGCAAATTCTCGGGGAATAAATCTAAAAAGAAATCCATTAACAAAAAGAAACAAACTGTAATTTTAAATTCTTTAAGGACCGGTTTAGCTCAGTCGTAGAGTGTTCGGCTAGGAAGCACAAGGTTCTTGGTCTATACCGGCTGCTCCGCCAACTCAGCGAATGAGTAGCACAGGGATCTGTGGTGGTAAAGTGAGGAGCTGTTGGTAGGTGTGCGCTCCACAATTCAGGACGCTTAAGAAATATCTCCTTGGTCTAGCGCTAGTGAAAGGGAATCTCCCTCGCTGTATGGCCGTACCGACATTAGGCCGCCCGACGACTTTACTTTAGCTTACTTAATTCTAATTAATAAATAGTTAAATATTAGGGAAAATTTAGCATGAATGGTAGTGCAAAAACGAAACCTTTTGTATTATTCGGATTATTCGGACTATTGTCCTCATCTTGTAGTGATATGTACAACGTCTCGTGCCCTCCGGTTTCTTCAAATATTTCTTGTCGGACTTGGGACTTTCTCAAAATCTGAACCTGTGTTTTCAACTCAGAACCTTACTTTGTCATAATTGGAGCCATATAGAACAGTATACCCCCGTTGATTGAATAAGGGTTGGTTCAAAGTTTCCGTGTGCTCAACGGGGTTGTAACTGTTTTCATTTCGGTAACCATAGATGACCCCCAATTATGACAAGAAGGTTCCGAGTTGGAAAAGAAGGCTCGTCATGTCCAAGAAATACTGAAGAAAGCCGGGGACACATCGACCGAGACGTTGTACAGAAACAACAAAGATAAGGACAATAGTCGAAATAATCCAAATTACTAATTATCAAGGCCTCATCTAAAAATATTCATAGAAATAGTTCAGATAACAATAAAGATGGGACAATAGTCCGAATAATCCAAATAATACTAATTTATCAAGCCTCATTCAACATTCAGAGAAATAGGTAGATAACAATAAAGATGAGGACAATAGTCGGCGAATAATCCAGATATACATTTGCCGTAAAATCCAGTCAATTAATCAACCAACCAACAACTATATCTCCCTGAACATCAGAATATCGGATACAGTTTATGATCATACAGGGACCCGTTATTATTATTATTTTTGGGGGTGTGTGTGAGGATTTTATCCCTCTGCGGGATTCTTAGTGTCACCGACAAGTCTCTGTGTTTGTTTTGGTTTTACGGCATATCAACCTTCAGTGGGTCATTTAATGTCGATAAAGTTTGAAATAAATTAATTCTTAATGGATACTCAAATTTTTCATAAACACGATTTTCTATTTAACCATAGATGGGTAATGTTTAAGTTTGTTATATGTGTAGAATTCAAGTTATGACAAAGTCATAACTCGTTCAACGCAAACAAACTCTGACAATAAGAATAGAAGATAAATAGTGTACATACATACATACATAAAGTCACATAATATATAGGTACAGACATGAGACTAAGAATGGTCCATGCTGTATAAATCACTTACAGTGACAAGTAGCCGGCGTTGAGGGCCGAAGCCCCAACGAGAAGGGAAATGACAATTGTCTAACCCATGTGGTCTCGTAGCGAGCAGCAGCAAAGAGAAGAGAAATTCAAAACAGCCGCTTAAATACACGAGGTCCTAGGCGGGAACCAGCGACATTAAACGGCAGACAACTCCCCAAGCAAATACGAAATAACCCCACTTAAGCATAGTTTGGTAGAATGTTTTAAACAATTTTTATAAACAATTTTTTCTTTCAACCCTAGATGGGACCGTTACAGGTACTACCACTCCGGGTCAGAGTGGACCAGGGAGCAATTGGTGATGAAGGGTGCTCCACTTCCTCAAACTCCTCAAAACTGGAACCTCACCATCAGATAGAGTTGTTTAACGTCATTCACAGGACATGTAGCACTCAGCCACTGCCTTCTAACACCCATGATAAAAAGGGTTGGGGGTTGCCAAAGGACAATAGGGTTGGAGCAATCATATAGGTGTTAGGGCTTGACGTGACCAGCCCGTTCTAGCCTAAGTAATGGTCTAAGGGGAGTGTTGCAGGTCATGGACTGCTCATCCCCCAGGATTCCGTCCTTAAGCATCACAGGTCGCCACCCAAGGCCAACAGATTGACCCATTGGAGGGTTCTTACCCCTCTGCAGAAGTGCAGTCGGTGTATTCTAAAGTCCCCCTAAAAATGAAATGAAAAAGTTTATTTGTTTGTTTGTTTTTGTTTAACGGCATATCAACACGGTGGGTCATTTAATGCCGGGAATGCTTTGAAAGATTCGTAGCGATAATTTGAAAAAATTTCTTAAACTCAATCTTTTTTGTAAAAACATTTTCTATTAACCCATAGATAGAACCCTAACAGGTACTACCACTTCAGGTCTGAGTGACCAGGGAGCAATGGTGATGAAGAGGTGCTCCACAAGCCAGAAAGTATGAAGCACCCAGTGAGAATCGAACTCATTAACAATGGTCTGCGATCTAGTTTGCTAACCATTACACCGCGTGAAATGCCCTAAGTTATTTACTAAGCTTAGCTTAGATGCGGCATAAGGCAGAAATAAGGGGCTCAGTGAGAATCGAACTCATTACAATGGTCTGTCAATTCTAGCTTGCTAACCATTACACCACGGGAGGTGCCCTAGTAATTTCACTAAGCTAGCTTAGATGTGGCACAAGGCGAGAAGTATAGGGCACTCAATGAGAATCGAACTCACTAACAATGGTCTGCGAATCTAGCTGCCTAAGCATTACGCCACGTGAGGTGCTAAAGTTATTTAATAAGCTTAGCTTAGATGTGGCATAAGGCCAGAATATGGGGTGCCCAATGAAAATCGAACTCACTAACAATGGTCTGCGCATCTAGCTTGCTAACCATTAACCCCACGGGAGGTTCCAAAAGACAAGGACATAGGGGCACAATTAACACCGACGTTAATTTAGAACTGATTCCGTTCACGCTTTTCAAATGTTAATGGTTGCTGACAGCTTATTGGACACCCTTCTTCCTTTTAAGTCAACCCCCACCACAAACCCCGTAAACAAACAAAACAAAACAAAACAACAATAACAATAACTAACATCAACGACTACGACAACAAAATCCGAAGTAAAATTGACTCTACTCGACAGGGGCGTTAGAATGCACCGACTGCACCTCTGCAGAGGGGTAAGACTCGCCCAATGGGGCCACCTGTTGGCCGTGGGTGGCGACCCGTGATGCTTAAGGACGGAAGTCATGGCTGATGTGGCAGTCCATGACCAGCAAACACTCCACTTAGAACCTTACTTAGGCTAGACGGGCGGTCGTAGAGGCCCACTCCGATCAATCGGCTGGTCATGTCAAGCCCTAGCACCTATATGATTTTTCCCAACCTATTGCCCTTATGGCAAGCCCCAACCCCTTTTTATCATATGGGTGCTAGAAGGTGTTTGCTTGAGGGTCTACATGTCCTGGGAATGACGTTAAACTCTATCTGATGGTGAGGTTCCAGTTTTGGAGGTTTGAGGAATGTGGGCACCCCTTCATCACCATTGCTCCCTGGTCCCACCTGACCCGGAGGGTAATACCTGTTAGGGTCCAATCTATGGGTTGAATAGAAAAGTGTATTTATAAAAAGATTTAGTATCCTTAAGAATGACTATTTCAAAACTTTATCGGCATTAATTACCCACTGGATTGATATGCCGTAAAACAAAACAAACAAAACAAAAAAACATAAAATTGACTCCATATACAACTGTAGGACTAGAACTCTTCTGTGTACAGGAGACAAGAAGTAGGAGAGTAACGTCCTTGTCAGTTGAGAGAGGCCATCTTACTTGTTTTTTTTTGTACCACACATGAGCCTCGTAGAATCGAGCTCTCGTCTCTCAGTCAACTGTGATTGAAGAAAACACCCTGCAGTGAGGAGCAATAGCCAAATTGTTGAGATTTTGTAATATAGATATTTACCACCCTCCGCACGGGTAGATATGACACAAGGTCAATTCTTAAGCGGAGTTTAACATGTTTGAATTCAGAGTTTCCTTCTCCTAGATAGTTGCCTAACCAAGTTAAAGAGCCCAGTCTGCCTACTATTTACCCATAGCTGGAGGCGATTAGGATTCATACCTTTCCCAAGGTATTAGCACTAAGTGAAATGCAATTTACCACGTCCAGGATTGAACTCGGGCGACAATTCCATTTCCCATGACTTTAACCATTACACACCGCGCTTCCATTTTTTGGTAATATTAGCCGTGTGTCAAATGTCCACTTCTACTTATAGACTCGCCGACAACCATGTGACCCAAGCTCTTGGCCAATCACTGCAGTACTCTGCTGCTGATATTGTTATTTATACTGGCTGTTCTGGTCATACCTACTCATATTGCTTTGAACCTTCATGGACGACGGAACATAGGATATATTACTGGACCTTTGACACTACGTAGGATTCCATAACTCAGGACTTATTCACTTACCAAAGGATTCCATAACTCAGGACTTACTTACTTTAAGTCTTTTCAACTGGCCAAGGATGGCGGTCAGAAACTTAACAGGTTATGGTCCCAGCACGCTCCACAAATACACCACCTGAGCACCCCTCAGCAAGGGAGATGAATAACTGTAAGTACTTCCTTTAAGTACTCGTTGTGGTCTAGTTGTGTTTTACATGTTAATAAAATGGTTAAAGGTACGTTTGTTTCCTCTTGTTACTTTTATTGTGTATCTGTATATTATTACTCAAGAGCTGATGGTAGGTGTGGCGCTCCACCTCAGACGCTAAAATAATCTCCTTGGTCTAGCGCTAGTGAAAAGGGGATAGACTCCCTCGCTGCATGGCTGATACCGACATTAGGCCGCCGACGATATTATTACTTATAGTCCTGATACAGCTATTCCTACAAAACTAAAACGAAGAGAGAAAATCTATGAGCATAGCGTTAACTCAAATCTCCCCACCTACCACCACTCACCTGTTATTTTTTTTATTTGGTTTGCTTTGTTTTACGGTATGTCAACTTCAGTGGGTCATTTAATGCCGACAAAGTTTGAAATAAATTCATTATCAATAGATAACCATATTTTGTTTATAAATTCATGTTTTTCTATTTAACCCATAGATGGTACCCTAACAGGTACTACCACTCCGGGTCAGAGTGGACCAGGGAGCAATGGTGATGAAGGGGTGCTCCACATTCCCCAAACCTCCAAAACCGGAACCTCACCATCACATAGAGTTTAACGTCATTCCCACGACATGCAGACCCTCATACACCGCCTTCTAGCACCCATATGATAAAAAGGGTTGAGGCTTCCTGTAAGGGCAATAGGGTTGGGGCAATCATATAGGTGCTAGGGCTTGACGTGACCAGCCGATTGATCGGAGGAGCCTCTCCGTCCGCCGTCTAGTCCAAGAAAGAGCCAAAGTTGAATTTTTGCAAGTCATGGACTGCTCATCCACCTGGGTTCTATCCTTAAGCGTCACGGGTCGCCACCTACGGCCAACAGGGGGCATCATTGGGGGAGTCTTATCCTCTGCAGGAGTGCAGTCAGTGCATTCTAATGCCCAGACGATAGGGTGGCACTCACTGGCAAAGAAGGATAAACTTGAGGTCTTGATGAGATAGTGACTGATGATTCAAACTGTGGTAGACCCATACTTTTTTTCACACACACACACACACACACACACACACACACACAACATATATATATATATAAATATAATATATATATATTATATAGTGTGTTTTTTTTGGAGAATATGTGCTTACTTGAAGTCATACCTAATTTGAAAATTAATTAGTTGATTATTAATGAATTAGGCGAGCATATCTGTTCAAATTTAAGGCGTAAACAATCGAGAAAAAGTCAATCTCTGCCGAAATGTAAATACAGAGATTGAATTTTTCTCGATTTGTTTACGCCTTACATTTGAACAGATATGCTCGCCTGATTCATTAATTATCAACTAATTCATTTTCAAATTAGGTATGAATTCAATTGAGCACATATTCAGTAAAGATTCAGAGAAGCATTGGGTGGAGAGGAATTGACCGCCAAGATCTAACCTCAAACCTGTTGATCCAACATTCTACATGCGCCATTTGTTGTCATAAAGAAATTATTTTCGCATCTTGCACATGAAAACTAGTCTCTTGAAGCAATTCATTAAAGCGTTGCCAACTGAAAGCAAGTGTTTCAAGTACCGTATTTTGGCATTTCCTGGCCTGTCGATTGAAAAAAATCAAGGTAGGTGTGTTTGATGGTCTACATATTCTGGAAGTTATCAAAAGATGAACATTTCATCGGGATGATGTCAGAACTCGAAAAGAATGCTTAGTTTCTTGACAAGTTCTTTACCTTGTCAGAAACTTTCTTGGAAATGCATGAGCAATGAATTACACTGAAATTGGATAGCCACAAAATGCTTGATTGCAACATGAGCATCAAGTTCCATTTTCTGCATAGCCATCTTGCTAACTTCTTGGAAAACCTTAATGTGGTCAGCTATGAGCAAGATGAATGATTCCATCAAGATTTGAAATTTATAGAAAGAATAGTATTAAAATATATGGGATGTAAATATGATGGCAGACTATGGAGCATAAAGGGAAATTGTCCACATATTGAACACACTAGAAAAAAAACTATGCGTAAATTCTTACCTTAACTACTTGCACACAATTTGACTTTCAGTAACATATCCTTTGTAGGAACAAGATGAATTTGTAAAACACATTAGTCAAGCATTTTTTAAGAATTATTTTCCATCGTAAATATTTAAAACATTCTATAAAATAAGCTCAAATCTGTCACATGCAGTATTTTAATGGTTTTTGAGACAAGCGAGTGTATCCTGCTCTTAAAAATTTGATGTAATTGAGAAAAAATGGAATAACTTTTGAATTCAGCATTCAGAAGTTTGTCAAAACAAGTGTCAGAATTAGTTCAACAAAATTTGATGTGTGTTTTTATTACTTCCCATTATATATACATTTTTAAAACCTCCCATAAAATAAGCAAAAAAAAAAAAAGAAAAAAAAAAAAAAAGCTGTATTTTAAAGTTTTTTGAGAAAATCGAGGGTATCCCGTATCTAAAAAAAGTTTGACGTATATAGAAATACATTTTTGGATTCAGTGGTAAAAAAATAGTCAAAAACAAGTGTCAGATCCTAATCAACAAAAATTGTGGTCCCCAGTGTTATTATTAGATAATTATTTTGAATATCTTACACATAAACTTTACACAAAAATCGTTGGCATTTATTTATATTGTAAACTTTAGTTAAGCTTTTGATACTGAAAAAAATGACGATTTCTTGTTTGTAAATAATTTTCTCGTAAAACTAAATATATAATGTTATATCTATAAAGCGTATGGTATGCAAAGAAGAATTAATGGACGAGAAGTTTTGGCCGGTTAGCTCAGTCGGTAGAGCGTTCGGCTAGAACCCAAGGTTCTTGGTTCGATACGCCTCGCCAACTCAGCGTATGAGTAGCACAGGGATCTGTGAGGTAAAGTGAGGAGCTGATGGTAGGTGTGGCGCTCCACCTCAGATGCTAAAATAATCTCCTTGGTCTAGCGCAAGTGAAAAGGGGATAGACTCCTCGCTGTCTGGCTGATACCGACATTAGGCCGCCCCGACGACTTACTTTATTAAAAAATAAACAAAAACTGGAAATGTGTGAAAGAAATTCCCCTTAAGCCTGTGTGTGAAGTGGGGCAGGCACGTGTGGTTGAAGGTCAGGTGAGGTCAATTCTGGCTCTGCGTGGTGTGGGTGTGGATAATAGTAGTAGTAGATAATAAGTCAGAATCTCTCTGTGGCCGGTCAGTGTAGTTGATAGATGTGGGCAGATGAGCCAGTGTGAGTGGTTGTAGTTCCGGGTCAGTAGGGTACAATGTAAGTTGATATGGTGACTTGAGTTGACGGGCGTCCGTTGGTAATATTGATGATAGTAGTAGTCACTTGGGTAGGATAATAAGTCGGGAAGGCCCAGTGCGCAGTGTGGTAGATGTAGCGTGGTCTTTGATCCTGCCGTGCTCGGCGATACAGAATGCTTGGAAGCCCCGGTCAACTGTCTGGCCTCAAAAGCCAGACTTTATAGTGACAGATAGGCTCCAGATAGGGCTTTGAGCGTTAGCGGGAAGATTTTCATTGGTTGAAAAAACATTATTTAGAGTATATTTTTTCTGTTTATCAATATTGTTCCTTCGACCGGAAGTTATTTCTGAGCCTATGCGCAGATCCATGCTAAATTGTAAACTTCGTGTAAGATACCGTTGGGTTAACTTCCGCTGGTAGGCGTCCGTGACTCGTGTTTTGTTTTGTTAGCGAGTGGATATGTTGTGAATTAAGGACTGTGAATCATAAGAGATATCTATCTCTGTTATAACAAAACTCTAATCGTTTGATAACTTTAGATTATTTAATAAAACAAACTATATATAAATATATCATCATCATATCGCGTTTTCAGCACGGATATCATGACAATCTCTCTCCATCCGCCCTATCGCTGCATCATTCTCGGAGGTCCTCTATGCAGTATCTGCATCCGCACATGAGCTGATTCCGTACGTTTTTGCTGTCGGCCCACACTGGCTTGTCCATGTGCTGGCTTCCACAGGAGGACGTGCTTATGAGTTGTCCTTGCTTCCATATATTTATCAAAACTTATTAAAAAAAACCAATAAGGACCGTCTAAGGTGGCATATTCAATTTCTAGTGTACATAATACAAGGTTGTTTTTTATCTTATGTATTGATGATTTTGGGTAATGTGACGTAGTTTTGGTTACAGACAAATTAAGACTCAACTCCGTTATTAATAGATACGTCAGTTATTTTTTTCATTAATGTAAAAGAGCGTTGTGTCGAACAGACTTGATTTTAATCTGAGGCTTCAAAACTGCCAGGAATGAACTAAATGCTTCTTGTAAAGAAAGGAAAATAAGTCAACGGTTTGAAGTATCTATTATCAAAAAAGAGAAAAGAGAGATTTTCCGAGAGAAACAGAGAAAATACGTGGCGTATGATTTAATTCAATTAGGATAATCCAATGTAATCTAGTTTAGCAATTACTCCATTGTTCATGAAACGACAAGATGGGTGTTGCAGAAACGCGTATTAAAACGAAGAAACAGAAGTACAAATCAGGCCTGTAAGTAGCCTCGTTTTGATTAGCAAAAAAAATCAAAACGAGGCTACTTACAGGCCTGATTTGACGGACTACTTAAGATAATTAATTTATGATTTGGAGAAAAATATTACAGAATTTGGTTTTCTTTATGGCTTTTTAAGTATCTTGTTTTTTTTTTGTTTTGTTTTGGTAATTACAGTTTTATTTGTTTATTGTTTACGAGTTTTGGTTTTTTTTAAAACTGTTTTTTTTTTTCCTGACAGATTTTTGTCGTCTACTTCGTAATTTTTTTTATTTCAGATCATCATCTTAGTTTATTGTTTCACTAAGCAGAAGAAAAAAACAATAAGAGAGAGAGAGAGAGAGAGAGAGAGAGAGAGAGAGAGAGAGAGAGAGAGAGAGAGAGAAGGGGGGCATCGATAAGATAGATAAGATAGATTGAGAAAGTTATATATATATATATATATAAACACCAGCTCAAGCAATTCAATGATATATATATATATATATATATATATAACAGAGAGAGAGGAGTAGAAGAGAGAGAGAGAGAGAGGAGAGAGAAGAGAAGAGAGAGAGAGATGGGCAAAGACAGAGAAAGAAGGGGGGTACAGAATTGACAAAGAGGGTCAAAGGTACGAGAGAAGAGAGAGGAGAGAGAGAGAGGAGAAAGAGAGAGAGGAGAGAGAGAGAGAGAGAGAGAGAGAGTACTGTAAAATGTTTAAAAGAACGAAATAATATCTTTTTTGTGAATTAAGTGAGTCTGTAGGGTGAAAATGGGAGAGAGAGAGAGAGAGAGAGAAGAGAGAGAGAGACAGACAGACAGACAACAGACAGACAGAGAGACAGAGAGAGAGAGAGAGAGAAAAAACAAAGAGAGTATTATATTATATATATATATATATATATATATAGAGAGAGAAGAGAGAGAGAGAGAGACAGACAGACAGACAGACAGACAGAGGGAGAGAAGTGATATCTTTTGTAGAGGAGGGAAGGCTGCGATAGAGACGAGAAGGAAGTGAATAAAGAATTGAAATTCAAAGTAAGAACGCAAAGGAAGGTAAAGATGATTATATATATATTATAATATATACTAGCTAAAGTACCCGGTCCATGACCGGAAGAAAACATTTTTATGAACACCAGGGAGTTATCATAAAAACAAAAATTAAAAAAACATCAACGAAAATTTTGTATTACAATCAAATTTGTTTCGCTGATATATTTTAATCTAAGAAATATGAACGTATTCGTAAAAATATGTAAAATGGCTTTCATTTTTCTTTTTTACAACACCCCAGTAGAAATACAGCGGACATAGGCAAAGAGACACAGGTGGGATCGCCTGATGATTGTAGCTGGAATGTAGCTGCTGATAAGCAGTAGCAGCTATTTTTATAGATTTCGATAATCGTTTGATTTTGGTTTAATTAATTAATTATATCCCTTAATCAGTAAAAATCAATAACGCAAATTTGGAAGTGTTTCTTAGTTAGAACGATATCAATGTGTATGCAAGATTTTAAAATCTGAGTGATCTCCGTTTTGAGTTATACGTCGACACATAACATACCAAATTCTTCTTTATATATTAAGATATATATATATATATATATATATTATATATTATGTGAGAGAGAGGAGGAGAGAGAGAGAGAGAGAGAGAGAGAGAGAGAGAGAGAGAGAGATTAGAAACTTTAGACAATAGAATGATATTGTATTTAGGTTAAGTATATTCCACAAAGACTCAATACGCGGAATGATTGACAGGTTTGAAGAGAACTTCAAAAACTGATAAGTTATCAGTTAATAATTGTAAAGAAGACTTGAGAGATATGCTGAGGTTGGAGATTTTCTTTTCTCTGTGTTATGTAATAGGCGGATCAGTACATATTTTGCCAGCAGATGGATGACCTTATATATTTCTTAATTTATATAAAATTATGGAGGCGCGTGGTTCTAATGGTTAGAGTCATAGGAATGGACTCGTCCGACCGAGTTCAATTCCTGGACGAATCTGTTTGAATTTCACAATAGCGCTAATAACCCTTGGAAGGTATGAATCAATTCTCCTCCGCTATGGGTAATTAGCAAGGGCAAGACTGGGCTCTATAACCTTGGCTAGGATGCGCGTGGTGTAATGTTAAAGTCATGGGAAATGGACTAGTCGCCCCGAGTTCAATCCTGGACGTGGTAATTACATTTCACTTGGAAGCTAACATCCTTGGAAATATATGAATCCTACTCTCCCTCCAGCTATGGGTAAATAGCAGGGCAGACTGGGCTCTATTAACCATGGCTAGGTAACCAGTCTAGGAGAGGAAAACTCTGAAATTCAAACCTGTTGACCTCCGCTTAAGAAATTGACTTGTGTCGCATCCTGCTCGTGTAGAGGGGTGGTAAATAAGAGCACATGTCGGTGGGAGGCGGATATCCGTGAATAAAGTGATGTCCGCTTTTTGAGTTAACATTCATTACTTCTTGTTGGTGCTGCAAGAAAAGATCATGTAGCGCCAATGAAGACTTTTTCATAATTCGGGATGACACATAATTGTCAACTTTGCATCTGCCTATCAAGAAATGTCCTTGAAGGAAAAAAAATGTATTCCCATTCAAGAGCACATGTCGTGGGAGGCGGATATCCGTGAATAAAGATTTTTTTTGTAGAGTAACGTTTTTTTTTAAAAGATATTGGTGTGTGTATAAAAATATTCGTTATGAAACATGAAGTGTACATTGGATAATTTTTGTTTTTAATTTTATTTGAGATTTTGTGTTGCATATTTTTCATTTTGACAGCTGAAAATAAAACAGGCGAATGAAGGATTCTGGAAATTCGAATTGATGATTGTAATATTTTTAAAGCAGATGTTTGTCAAATGAGAGGCAAAGAAACGTACAACTGGTTAAGGTAATGTATAATAATAATAATAATAATAATAATAATAATAATAATAATAATAATAATAATAATAATAAAAAGATAATGATGATCATGATGGCAATAACATCATCAACATGATAAACATAAGAAGAAGATTGGAATGAAAAAAAAAGGTAGAGGAAGAAAGTCGGAAAGAAGAAGAAAAAGAAAAAAGAANGGATATCTACACTATTTCTCCTGATTTTTGAGATGAGGTTGAAATTAGTATTTTTGGATTGTCGACTATTGGCCTCATCTTTAATTGTTATTACACTATATTTCTCTGAATTTTGAGATGAGGGTTGATAATTAGTATTATTATGGATATCGACTATTGTCTTAATGCTTGTGTTATCTGTACAACGTCTCGGTGATGAGCTTCCGGTTTCTTCAGGTATTTCTTGGACATGGAGCCTTATTTACAACTTCGGGAATCTTCTGTCATATGGGGGTCCATCTATGGTTAACCAAAATGAGAAAGTACAGCCCGTTGAGTGCATCACGGAATTGAACCGCAACTTTTTATTCATCAACGGGTAGGTTCTCATATCGGCTCCAATTATGAATAAAAAAGAACAAAGAAGGTCCAGGAAACGAAGGTTTCCGAAAAACCAAGGAAGGTTCCCGATTTTGAGAAGGCTCCCAAGTCCGACAAGAAATATTTGAAGAAAGCCGGAGGGCACGAGACGTTGTACATATAACTACAAGGATGAGGACAATAGTCCGAATAATCCGAATAATACAAAAGGTTTCGTTTTTGCATACCATTTCATTGCTAAATTTTCCTAATTTAACTATTTATCTAAAATAAGAAGTAAGTAAGTAAAGTAAAGTCGTCGGGGCGGCCTAATGTCGGTATCGGCCATACAGCGAGGGAGTATCCCCTTTTCACTAGCGCTAGACCAAGGAGATTATTTCTTAGCGTCTGAGGTGGAGCGCCACACCTACCATCAGATCCTCACTTTACCACACATATCCCTGTGCTACTCATTCGCTGAGTTGGCGAGGCCGGTATCGAACCAAGAACCTTGTGATTCCTAGCCGAACACTTTACCGACTGAGCTAAACCGGCCCTTAAAGAATTAAATAACAGTTATTTCTTTTTGTTAATGGATTTCTTTTAAGACTTATCCCCGAGAATTTGCTCATATTCATTAAGATAAAAACCAAACAATTAGAAATCAACAACACTAACACTCATATTTATGACTGTTATCGTTATAATCGATGAGAATATAATTGAATAACTAAAGAAATCGCTATGTAGTTTCGGTTACAGACAAACAGTGTAGCGGAAATGAATGACTGGCATGTCGAACAGCCAGCTAACTTTGATAAGTCAGCTCGTCTTCATCGTTTTAAAAAAAAACGAGTAGTGTGCGGCATAAATAGATGGTGTCTAGTCTGACGCGAACTCTAATCCATTTGACTACGAAGACGGGCAGTCACGGTGCAACCTCCTGATTATTGTAGATCGCATTTGATTGGGTGAGATTATTATTTGTATTAAAAAAGTGTTTACAGATATAAAAGCAAAGTGTCTGAGCCTCTTTAGGGATTGTCAATTACGGTGGTGAGAAACGGTTGGACTTAAGTTTTCGAGTCGACTGACAAGCGAGTGTTACTTTATTAGTTGAAAGATTCGGCTGAAAGACCCAACGGAGGTCTGTGCCTCATATAAATTATATTAAGATACATTTCATTCTTTTTTTTTCTGTTTTTTTCTTCTTCTTTTTTATTCATTAACATTTTTCTTCGCTTTTTATGTTTCATTCACTTCTTCATTAAGTTATATTGTTAGTTGTTAAGTTTAATTTTTCTTCGTTTTTTTATATTGAGAGTAAAGTTTAATAATGTTTCTTCGTTTTTTTATATTGCTAGTTAAGTTTAATAATTCTTCGTTTTTTATATTGTTAGTCGTTAAGTTTAGTAATTTTTAGTTTTTTTTTATATTGTTAGTTGTTAAGTTTAATAATTTTTCGTTTTTTTATATTGGTAGTTGTTAAGTTTAATATGTTTGTTTTTTTTATATTGCTTGTTAAGTTTATAATGTTTGTTCGTTTTTTTTATATTGCTTTTAAGTTTAATAATGTTTGTTCGTTTTTTATATTGCTTGTTAAGTTTAATAATGTTTGTTCGTTTTTATATTGCTTGTAAGTTTAATAATGTTTGTTCGTTTTTTTTTATATTGCTTGTTTAAGTTTATAATGTTTGTTCGTTTTTTTTATTGCTTGTTAAGTTTTAATAATGTTTTGTTCGTTTTTTATATGCTGTTAAGTTTAATAATGTTTGTTCGTTTTTTTATATTGCTTGTAAGTTTAATAATGTTTGTTCGTTTTTTTTTATTTGCTTGTTAAGTTTAATAATGTTTGTTCGTTTTTTTATATTGCTTGTTAAGTTTAATAATGTTTGTTCGTTTTTTTTTATATTGCTTGTTAATTTTATAATGTTTGTTCGTTTTTTTTAATTGCTTTTAAGTTTAATAATGTTTGTTCGTTTTTTTATATTGCTTGTTAAGTTTAAAATGGTTGTTTTTTTATATTGCTTGTTAGTTTAATAATGTTGTTTCGTTTTTTATATTGCTAAGTTTTAATAATGTTTGTTGTTTTTTTATATTTGCTTGTTAAGTTTAATAATGTTTGTTCGTTTTTTTATATTGCTCGTTAAGTTTAATATGTTTCTCGTTTTTTTATATATTGCTAGTCAAGTTTGATAATGTTTCTTATTTTTTATATTGTTAGTTGTTAATTTTAATAATGTTTCCTTATTTTTTTATATTGCTAGTTGTTAAGTACAATAATGTTTCTTCGTTTTTTTTATATTGCTAGTTGATAAGTTTAATGATTTTTCGTTTTTTTATATTGTTAGTTGTTAAGTTTAATAATGTTTCTTCATTTTCTTTTATATTGCTAGTTAAGTTTAATAATGTTTTTTTTTGGGGGGGGTTGTTGTTGTTGTTTTTTTTTGTTTTGTTTGTTTTTTTGTCGTTGCCGCCATGGCCATTAGGGATATGTTATAGTTCCGAAATCGACCTACCCTAATGGCCATCCATTTCTGCTTCTTTTGTTACTAATATCGTCCTTTACTCATCCTACTGACAACCATTGTTTGGTCAACTGTTAATGCGTTGTAATTAAATCACTTCTGTAATTAAAACTACTTTAATCAATTATTTTAGAAAATCCGTTCTGCTTTTCTGTTTATATTATTCCATTTAGCGTCTGTTTTTTCATTTATTTCTGTTTATTTAGAAGAATTTGGCAAAGGAACGCCATCGTTTTTTTTTTTGTTTGTTTGTTTGTTTGTTTTTTCCTTCTCTTTTAGCCTCGTTTTCGACTCTTTTTCTCTCCTATTAGACAACGGCCATCTTTTATGAACACATAATTATGATTTAATGCCGCTCTCTCTCTCTCTCTCTCTCCTCTCTCTCTCTCTCTCTCTCTCTCTCTCTCTCTCTCTCTCTCTCTCTCTTTATAGTTTATTTCTTTTGATTTCAATTAGTCTGTATTTTGCAATGCCATATCGTGTAATATTGCATTGTATTATACGAATATCATTAGTGGAGCAATTTCAGTAAAATCATAAAAAAACTAATTACAAATAACGAAATAACGTTTAATTACTTTAATAAGTGCTTCCATATAAACAAAGAAAATCGTTTACTTCCGTTCTTTTCCCTCCCTTTTTCTCTTTTATTTCTATCTACCAGTAGAACTTAATTAAAAAAATAAAGTGAATATCCTACATATCAAAAATAATGATTGTTTATTGTAATAATAAACTAACACACATGTTAGGTCCATATGTGTTATATATATATATGTGTGTGTGCAAAGGATTAAGTCCATAAGGTTCGAGAAAGGCATAAAAATGTACGACCACTTAAAGATAATATATATTAAGTGGCTAGTTTTAAGAGAAAATGGATCTCAAAAAAGTGAAAATTGGGAACACTGAGACTCTATATGTGCTTACACATAAACAAAAAAATCGTTTACTTCCCCCCCCTCTCTCTCTCTCTCTCTCTCTCTCTATCTATCTATCTATCTATCTATCTACCAGTAGAACTTGATTAAAATAAAGTGAATATCCTATATATAAAAAATAATGACTATTTATCTATTTGTACACAAAATAAGATCCCTAATTTGGGTTTTTCCTCATCATGACAACTAAGAACTGATAAGGCTGTGGAGCAATCGGACCATGCTTGAGAGCTCAAAGCACCAAGAGGCTAGTGAATAAGACACCTCAATTCTAACATGGGAAAGGGTTAAGTGTTAATTTTTTCAGGTTCCTATTGTGACACAAAGGTTGAGTGAGAAAAAAAAGAAGGAACATGAAATATGTTAGGTTTCATATATATATATATATATATATATATATATATATATATATATATATATATATATATTATATATATATGTGCAAAGAATTGGGCCATAAGTTTCAGGAAAGCCATAAAAATGTACGACCGCCTTGAATTAAAACCACTAAGAGATAATATCTTTTCATGGCTAGTTTTAAGAGAAAATGGGTCTTGGAGAAGTTGATGGTCTGAAAATTGGGGACACTGAGACTCTATAAGTGCTTCATATTTTGTTTTGGAGCCACATGAGTCCGTCAAATGTGTCACGGGAAACACTGAGAGCCACATGTGGCTCTCAAAACAGTAAAAGGGTAGAGGAACAACTAGATAAAAATGTAAATATGAACGTATAACGAATGCGATTCCCTAACCTCTAGACATAGAATAAGTCTATATTGGTTGATAGGCCGTTAAAACCAATTAATCTAAATCTATCAAACGATCAAGCTGGGTTTAATATCCAAAAAGAGAAAAATATTCGTAACTGTAGGTAATAGAGTAGGTTGATTTTTCACTTTTTTTATATCAAATTGTTTAGGGACGCGTGTGTTAACATAGTAAATACTTATACCAAAAACTAGATCTCTTACTTACACAGGGTTCTGTGCGGTAAAATAAGGAGCTGATTGTAGGTGTTGCGCTCCACTTCAGACGCAAAAGCAATCACCTTGGTCTACTGTTAGGGTAAATGGGATAGACTCCGTCCCTGATTGGCTGATACCGACTTTAGTCTACCCCGACGACTTTACTTACTAATAATGAGTACTGATACCAAAAACTAGATCTCTTACTTGCACCATTGTTTGAGGAAATAGCATCACAGATCGTCTACTAAAATGCACCAAAATCCCTCATTCTTTCAAAAAAATCGGTTAGAAAATTTAGCAATTTCAATATTTAAAACAGAAAAGGTTGCCATTTTAAACGAAATGAATAAAATATTATAACTAGAATTCAAATTGAAAATATGCCGCCTATCTGCATCACTGGCAACTCAGATATGCTTTTTTACATAATAATTAATCTGTAATAGTTATAACATTTTCAAAGACCGAAATCTATTTCCTTAAATGAAGGTAAAGTTTTTAAAAAAAGATATCTTGTGGGGTAATTCTTTATGTTAATCTGCTATTTCTTAAAGGAGTAAAACAAATAAAACAATTTGAAATGGAAACTTAGTTCCCCCCTCCAATTAAATGTTGCGTAAATATATTAATTATAATTAAACAACTATAACTAGAATAAGTTGTTTTTTGAAGGCAGCAAAATAATGCGATGTATGTTGGAAAAACATATTTATTTACTTCTTTTTTTTTTCTTTTTTTTTTTTTTTTTTAAACATTCTTAATATTTTCGGATAAATCCATCATCAGAGTAGTAAGAAGTCTTCATCCCATTCATGTTTGGTAAAAATCAACAGTTGTTATTAATACGTTAATGAATGCTGAAATTGAAATTTGAAAGATCGGCTAAGTTCGTGAATGTCCGTGTTGTTAAAGTTAATAACAAATGTTGATTTTTACCAAACATGAATGGGATGAAAACTTCTTACTACTCTGATGATGGATTTTATCCGAAAATATTTTCTCCCCCGAAACTCAGTCATATATTCTGTCATATTTCGTTATTTATAATGCTTCGAATACACTATAAAAACAAACCCTTTATTTAACTATAACTAGATTATAAGTAAATAACTATAACTAGATAATAACTAAAGATTAAATAATCTATAATGAGGATTCAAATTGAAAATATACTCCCCCCCCCCCATCACAACCGACACCTCCGATTGGCTGCTTTTTACCTAATAATCAAGCTTATAACAGAGATAACGCTTTAAAAGATTGAATTATATTTCCTCAAACAAAGGTAAAGTTTTGAAGAAAAATATTTTTTCTGGTAATTGTTTATGTTAATTTGCAACTCCACATGGGAGATGTTACAGTTCCAAAATCGACCTACCTTAGTAGGCAACAACACAATAGATGTTGTCCAGTTGTAGTGTAGTTGAAGCGCTATTTGCATAAAACGTCGAGAAGATTGTGAAATGGTGTCGAATGGATGATCGAAGATGCTTCTTCTTTCCGGTGTCTCTGCGACGTACTTCCGGCAAAACCGGAAATCATAACGGCGCGTAAATCCATATGCGAGTAGACTGTTTTGTAACATAAAAAGAGGGGGAAGAGACAAGAATGTAACAGTGACGTGTAAATTAGTATGGGAAATTTTTTTAGAAGGAAAATAAGAATTATGTGTAGATTAGAATGGAAAAGTTTGAGGATGAATCATCATAAGACCACATGGCTACTGGACGAGACTTGACACGTGGTGAAGTGTCAGAGAGGAAGAGTACGAAGTGAGAATTTTAAGGGAGTCTATATATATTTACCAACCCCTCCGCACGAGCAGGATGTGACACAAGGTCAATTTCTTAACCGGAGTTTTCTTAGACCGATTGCTTAACCAAGGTTAAAGAGCCCAGTCTGCCCTACAATTTATCCATAGCTGGAGGGAGAGTAGCATTCATACCTTTCCCAAGGGTATTAGCGCAAAGTGAAATACAATTACCACATCCAGGATTTGAACTCGGGGCGACGAGACCATTTCCCATGACTTTAACCATTACACCACGCTTTAAGGGAGTCTATACAATTGTCCGAGCCCTATTGCCCTTATGACAAGCCCTCACCCTTTTTTAACATATAAGTGCTAGAGGGCGGTGGCTGAGGGTCTTCATATCCTGGGAATGACGTTAAACTATCTAATGGTAAGGTTCCAGTACTGGAGGTCTAGGTGTTGTATACTCTCTTTACTTCTATTCTTCTTCTGCTCATCTTTGGTATCTTACGTTCTTCTTCTAGCATCTGGACCTCGTCTTGGGGACTTCGTGTCTGGTCTTCCATTGGGGATTTCTCTTTATCAGAAGCCCTGTGTCATTGGTAGTTTTTAGATAATAACCCAAGACTTCGATTTACTTTAGATCATATTTTATTCCGAAATCCCCACCAGACTACCTGCGCAGATTGAGTCGGCAGTGCACTTAACACAACTTACCACCTTCGTGGTTTGGCCGATACTAAACTAAACTCTCTTTCTAATCTAAACCGGAAGAGGGTCTTCTCCACCGATTCTCACGGTATCCACTGGAAGGAGGATCAGGATGAGGTCAAGCCGTGTCCCTCAATCCTTCAAGGCCACCGGCTGCAAATTATAATAGTCATTTTGGTTTCTACACTAATGGTACATAAGTGTTAGGAATCTAATAATTATGTAACATAGGGAAAATGGAGCACCACCCCCTTCATCAGCATTGCTCCCTTGTCCACACTGCCCCGGAACGGTGGTAACTGTTAGGTACTTGTGGGTTAAATTGAAAAAATGTTTATAAAAATTGTTTTAAAAAACTTTCTACCAAACTATCACTTATAACAAACTTGAACTTTACCCTATAAACTTATCCCTTAAACTAATTCCCAATTCACTTAGCAAAAAACAACTGTAAACAACCTACTGTCAAAATCAATAAAAGTCCTTGAAAAAAGATATAACAATACATTGTGGTAGTACATTTTAGGTTCCTATCTATGGGTTAAAAAGAAAGAAAAAAATGTGTTTATAAAAAAATGAGTATCCACGAAGAATGACAATAGTCCGAATAATGCAGATAATAGTAATCCTCAAGCCTCATCTCAAACATTCAGAGAAATAAAAAGAAGTAAAAAGAAAAAGAGGAAGTGGCTAAAAATGAAAAAGAAATAGGGGTAGAAATAGATAGAAGAAAGAAAAAGAAAAAGAAGTAGAAAATGAAAAAGAGGTATAAAAAGGGTAAGGAAAAGGAGGTAGAAAAGAAAAAAATTGTAAACGAAAAAAAAAAGAGATAAATAGATAAACAAGGGTCTAAGTGGAGTATTGCATGTCATGGACTGCTCACCCACCAGGGTTCCATCCTTAAGCATCAAGGATTGCCACCCATGGCCAACAGATAGCCCCGTTTATGTGGGGTGGGGTCATACCACTCTGCAGAGGGCAATCGGTGTATTCTATATGTAAGTAAAAAGTGAAGTCGTCGGGGTGGCCTAAAGTCGGTATCAGCCAGTTAGCGAGGGAGTTTATACCCTTTTCACTAGCGCTAGACCAAGGAGATTGTTTTGGCGTCTGAGGTGGAGCGCCACACCTACCATCAGCTCCTTACTTTACTGCACAGATCCCTGTGCTACTCATAGGCTGAGTTGGCGAGGACCGGTATCGGACTAGGAACCTTGTGGTTTCTAACCGAACGCTCTACCGACTGAGCTAACCCGGCCCCTTATAAAATTTTCTTTTCTTTCCTTCTTTTCATCTTTTTATTTTGTTCGATTGAAACAGATTAGCCTTATTACTTCCGCGCACTCACTCGTCTCTCTATGTTTCCCCCTATTCTCTTTTTTCCTTCTTTCTTCCTTTTATTATATCTTCTCTGTGTCGCATGTCCTTTTCCTTCCTCTTTCTTTATGATAAAAACGGAATAGCCCATTACTTAGCTGAGGTGTAAGTAAAAGTAAAGTCGACGGGGCGGCCTAAAGTCGGTATCAGCCAGGGAGTCTATCCCCTTTTCTATAGCGCTAGACCAAGGAAATTGTTTTTTAGCATCTGAGGTGGAGCCACACCTACCATCAGCTCCTTACTTTACCGCACAGATCCCTGTGCTACTCATAGGCTGAGTTGGCGAGGACCGGTATCGAACTAAGAACCTTGTGGTTTCTAGCCGAACGCTCTACTGACTGAGCTATCCTTTTTCTTCTTTTTATTTCTCTGTGATAAAAACGGAATGGTCCATTATTTAGCTGACGTCACGACACTTATAAGAATTTTTTTTAAATCGGCGGAAAAGTGATTCCAGATTATCAGGATTTCTATTTTTGCATTTCGACTTGGACGATCTCATTTTTAGTCAGAGGGTGTTGCAATATGATATCGGTACGAAGATTAAGGAACAAGATATATAGATTTTAGTACAACATCGTACAGTTATTACTTCCCAGTCGGTAGAAGGTGAAAGTGCACACCCAACCACAGTGTTCCTCGTTAGAAAACATTCGACAGGGCGAATCTACAATTTAAATTGTAATTTATAACTAGAAAGAGTTAAAGTTTTGATTGATGTATATTTAATTTGCCGAGCTCATACGGTAGAGCGTTCGGCTAGAAACCACAAGGTTCCGAGTTCAATTCCGGCCCTCACCAACTCAGCGTATGAGTAGCACAGGGATCAGAGCGGTAAAGTAAGGAGCTGATGGTTGGTGTGTCGCTTCACATCAAATGCTTAAACAATTTGCTTTGTCTAGCGCTAATGAAAAAGGGATAGACTCCCTTGCTGATTGGCTGATACCGACTTTAGGCCACCCCGACGACTTTTTTGTGTTCTTGCTATGAAATTGATCTGTATC
>CM042178.1:2822286-2837286 GCA_023376005.1 Doryteuthis pealeii
ATAGATAGATAGAAGATAGATATGAACCAACTTAGATAGATAGATGATAGATAGATATGAACCAACTTAGATAGATAATAGATAGATAGATAGATATGAACCAACTAGATAGATAGATAGATAGATAGATAGATGAACCAACTGAGATAGATGATAGATAGATAGATGAGATAGATAGATAGATATGAACCAACTGAGATAATAGATAGATAGATAGATAGATAGATAGATAGATAGATAGATATGAACCAACTGAGATAGATAGATAGATAGATAGATAGAATAGATAGATAGATAGATATGAACAATGAGATAGATAGATAGATAGATAGATAGATAGATATGAACCAACTTGGATAGATAGATAGATAGATAGATAGATATGAACCAACTGAGATAGATAGATAGATAGATAGATAGATAGATATAAACCAACGAAGAAGATAAGATAGATAGATAGATATGAACCAACTGAGATAGATAGATAGATAGATAGATAGATAGATATGAACCAACTGAGATAGATAGATAGATAGATAGATAGATATGAACCAACTTAGATAGATAGATAGATAGATAGATAGATATGAACCAACTGAGATAGATAGATAGATAGATATGACCAACTGAGATAGATAGATAGATAGATAGATATGAACAAGATAGATAGATAGATAGATAGATAGATATTAGATAGATAGATAGATAATAATATAGATATGATAGATAGATAGATAGATAGATAGATAGATAGATATGAACAACTAGATAGATAGATAGATAGATAGATAGATATGAAGCAGACTGAGATAGATAGATAGATAGATAGATAGATAGATATGAACCAGACTGAGATAGATAGATAGATAGAGATAGATATGAACAGACTGAGATAGATAGATAGATAGATAGATATAGATAGATAGATAGATAGATAGATATGAACAGACTGAGATAAGATAGATAGATAGATAGATGATAGATATGAACAGATATGCTGAGATAGATAGATAGATAGATAGATATGAACCAACTGAAGATAGATAGATAGATAGATAGATAGATATGAACCAATGAATAGATAGATAGATAGATAGATAGATACTGAGATAGATAGATAGATAGATAGATATGAACAACGATAATAGATATGAACTTAGATAGATAGATAGATAGATAGATATGACCAACTAGATAGATAGATAGATAGATAGATAGATAGATATGAACCAACTAGAGATAGATAGATAGATAGATAGATAGATAGATATGAACCAACTGAGATAGATAGATAGATAGATAGATAGATAGATAGATAGATATGAACTAGATGAGATAGATAGATAGATAGATAGATGATAGATAGATATGAACAGACTGAGATAGATAGATAGATAGATAGATATGAACAGACTAGATAGATAGATAGATAGATAGATATGAACCAAGATAGATAGATAATGAATATAATATGTTAATGTATCTAAATTAAGAAATAATAAAAATCAATTGAAAGTTTCACTGATGCGTGAAAATAGTCTCGGGAAAAATATTTACCTTCTTCGACGCTAACTCGTCAAATGATCGTATTTAGTCGTGTTTCGTGTTATTGAGCGCTGACTACAGAATTTACAAATGGCGGCTACATCGGTTCAAATCATTCTCTAGGGTGTTCACAAAGTCTGGTTACATGGGGATTAACACATACTTTTAAGACAAAACAATCTTATTTAATTATGATGTTAATAAATACTATTTTCAATATGATTTCCATCATTTTCAATGCATAACAAAATAGGAGTTGTATCAGAGTTGATGCTGTCTTGAAGTAGAGAGATGTAGTATCAGTTTTATTCCTTGTCTGTTGATATATCCTCAAAATAGGAGTTGATCCTGTCTTGAAGTAGAAAATTGTATAATCCTTTAAGCAGTCCTTCCAGTGAGTAATTTTAGGACAATTTACCAACGCCTTTAAATAGTAAATTAAATACATGTTTCGGCATTTTTGATTGGCCGGTTCAGCCACTGCTATTTTGGAACAGTCTATAAATATAAGTTGCCGTCTTTAGAAGACCTTATACCCAAAAATAATCAGTTATGCAAAATTCAGGGGAACTTGATTAAATAAGTCTACATTGCCATCAATTTCAGCACACTACTCTCCCTAGGGGCCGGGTTAGCTCATTCGGTAGAGCGTTCGGCTAGAAACCACAAGGTTACTAGTTTGATACCGGTCCTCGCCAACTCAGCGTATGAGTAGCACAGGGATCAGTGCGGTAAAGTAAGGAGCTGATGGTAGGCGTGGCGCTCCACCTCGGGTGCTAAAGCAATCTCCTTGGTCTAGCACTATTGAAAAGGGGATAGACTCCCTCGCTGACTGGTTGATACCGACTTTAGGCCGCCCCGTCGACTTTACATTTAATTTTACTCTCCCTCCAACTATGCGTAAATAGTAGGACAGACTGGGCTCTTTAACCTTGGTTAGGCAACCAGTCTAGGAGAAGGAAAAATAAGACTACATTGCCATCAATACAAGATGTGTAACCCAAGGCCATGATTTCGATTGTAGCTGGATTACATCCTGAACATTTTTGATACCTTTTTTTTTATATATATATATTTGCATCAAACTCTTTTGAGTTTTTCTTATGGATAATAATGCTTCTGATTTTTAAAAATAAAATCAATTTTATTTTTAACACAGAATACGCATCTTTTAAAAATTCCAGCATCGAACACCAGCGTTCGTTTGTACCCCTCGTATTCAACGGTTATTTATTCTCTCTTTCCTTCATATGTTGCTCTTGATGAACACCGCTTTATTTAAAGGTCGAAACAGATCTGTCAGAATGTGTGTATTTTTTGCATATATGTATGTTGATGTATACAGTTATTTTAATATATTCAGTTATTTTGATGTATGTAGGTATTCTAATGTATGACGACTTTTTAATGTATTCATGTATTTTAATTTATTCCGTTATTCTGATGTATTAAGATATTTTAATGTATACGTGTACTTTAGTGTATGCAGGCATCTTGATGTAAGCAGGTATTTCAATGCATTCAGGTATTTTGATGTCGATGGGTATTTTAATATATACATATATTTTCATGCATGCGGGTATTTGGATGTAGGAAGGTAGTTTAATGTATTCGTGTATTCTAATGTAATCTCCATGTACCCAGACTTTGTGGACACCCTGTATTTGTCGACTGATGATGATGATGATGATGTAGAAATAGTTAGTTGTCCACGAAACTGTGCAATTTTTCAATAGGATAGGTTTATCTTTCATTAAAATGTGTGTGTTTATAAGTTAAGGTAGCGTGTACATTAGGGTAGGTTGATTTTTCACTTTTTTTAAATATCAAATTTTCTCAAACAGCAAAAGTTGTGTGTGTTGGTATAATGAATACTGATACCAAAAACTAGATCTCTTACTTGCACCATTGTTTGAGGAAATAGCATCAAAGATCGTCTGTTAAAAAATCCTTGATTTTGCAAAGTTTGGCCCCGAAATTGGTCAGAAAATTTAATATTTAAAACAGAAAATCTTATCATTTTAAATGAAACGAACAAAATATCATATATAATAACTTCCATGTCAAATCATCCAGAAAAAAGTAAAATTGTCACCCACTCCTTTCAATTTTTCTGAAATTTTGTACCGCTGTGTTAAAGTTAGTTATTCCTCAAAATTTGAGCTTCCAATTCCAAGAATTGGCTCCGTTTTGTCGATTTTTAGCTCTCCAAATTTGGTGGAGTTCGCGAAAAATGGCGTCTTTTTGTAATCTATTTTTGTGTGTAAAATGAGTTCTAGAGCTTCCCGACTCCTAAACATTGGTTTATAAAAGCATTTTTACCCAAGAAATCCAAAATTGCTATGGAAAAAGTCTGAAAGTCAACCAATTTTAAGCAATTGATGATTTTTTTGATTTTTTCATGGCAAGATCAATATCCCGATGTGGTACTGAATCTAAGACAAAAGAAATTTCCATCAAACCTTGCTTGATTTTTTGTAAGATTGTTTTTTTTTATAATATAATTTGTTACTTAATCGACTGTGCCAATGCCAGTTTAATGCATTTTTTTATTAGTATTAGAGCTCGCACTTTGAAAACAATGTCTTTAGAAGGCCATATTTGGCCTTAAGACTGTGGGGTCCCTGTGCTGAAAATTGTTTATTTTCATATATTCTTTTACCACTTTATATTGTGCAAAATATTACAGTACTTAATGACAATTATTTTTTTATAAATATCTATGCTGATATAACAACTGAAATCCTTCTCTTTGAAACCATATTTGACCACATTTCCATAATAAAAGCAACTAAAAAGATTATTTGAACCAAAAACATAGTTTGGTGTTTGCCCAGAACCGAAGCTACAACATCAGTTAAAATTTGGCAAATCAGAAATCATTAATAATTCAAAACTGGTTAATTCCAGACTTTTTAGATAGCATCAAATTTTGTGGACTTTACACCTGTGGTCCACACCTGTACACAATTTCAGAAAAATTAAAGGAGGTGGTTGACATGGCCTGGGTGATTTGACATAGAATTACCCCAGAATTAGAATAAAAATTGAAAATATGCCATCATCATCCGATTTGCTGTTTTTTACCCATTAAATAAGCTGTTAAATTTCATAAGCAGCCAACCCGTAGCTTTAATTAGATTCCCTTTCTTGAAAATCTTACAAAATGATTATAATGATGTTTTTTTTAATTGTCCGGTCGTATTTATCTATATTTTTTTTAAATTTAATTCGCTTTGCAAACTCACTTTTCCTTAATCTTAATTATCTATCCAGAACTCAATGGGTTACCCATTGGGTTACGTTTTGTCTAGTATATATATATATATATATATATATATATATATATATATATATATATATATACAAAATTCTTGTGGCCAGAAAAAAAACCGGCAAATAGTTTGATAGTAAAAATATACTACCAAACTTCACCTGGGGAAAAAAATGAAAAAAAAAAAAAGATAAAAGACCAACCGAAAATAGTCAGATGATTGTCCTGATGAGCTACTAAGTGAAACTATTAGTAAGTATATCAGACTCATTAGGTTTAACTATCCTCAAAAAATAAACACGTTGTTTATTTACGTACTTTCATACTGTCGTGTAGGAAGTCAATAAAAAGTGGAATATAAATAAGTTCAAAACGGGCGAAGAATCTGGGATAGGCCAGCTGGTGTAGTGGTTAGAATCTCCGCCTGTCAGCTTGGCAGTCGAGGTTTCGAGTCACACACGGAGCAGTCTTCCATGTCTATAACGTTGCTGATGAGACCTAATAGGTCGAAATGTACATTCAGGGACTGACATTTTCTCGATCTGTTTAGCCTTACATTTGAACATATATGCCCGACTAAATTCATCAATTATTAACTTATTAATTTTCAAAAATTAGGTATGACTTCAATTAAGCACATATTCTCCAAGAATTATCGGCTAAAAGCCATATCAAATAAACACAATGTTTATTTACGTACTTTCATATATATATATATATATATATATATATATATATATATATATATATATAAAGTTACACCTAATGAGTCAGATATAGCTACTAATAGTTTCGCTTAGTAGCTCATCAGGACAAGAAAATAATCTTAAACCAGGCGAGTATATATAATGTTAGCTACCTAAATATCTTTAGGTCTCCTGAGGAAGGTGTACGTTGAACACCGAAACCGTGGTAGAGAGAAAAAACATTTCTACAACTATTAATGCTCTATATTTTACAAGATATATTGAGCACTTTCGGATTAACTACTTACACTATTACAATGAAAACACGGTTGTAACTTTTTGATGAATATATATATATATATATATATATATATGTGTGTGTGTGTGTGTGTGTGTGTGTGTGTGTGTGTGTGTGTGTGTTCGCTGTTTCAGAAATACTAACGATTATATACACGTACGTGTGTGTGTGTGTGTGTGTGCGTGTGTGTGTGTTAAATCAGTTTGAAATTTTCCGCCCCGTCTTCTAAGGTCACTGGGGTCAATGAGGTGCATTTCTCACCTTGGTACAAATTAGACATTTTAACTGGAAATATAAGACGGAAAGATGAATGTAGGTTCTATTGGCCCTTGGACTCCAGCCAAGAAAGTAGGAAGATTATATTTATGTCTTCGCCAACGCATATGTGTGTGTGTTGGAACAGAGGGAATATGTATATTATGTATACTAGCAAAATAAAAAAAACGCCCCCCGGGTGATGTAAAAATAGATTTTTGAAACATATTGCCTGAGGAGTGGGAGTTAAAAATTCAATGTCAGCGAGTTTGTACTCTAAGTAAGTAAAATCATCAAATTCATTAAAGGATTAAAAAATAAAACAATTTGAAATGTAAACTTTAAATATGTATTAAAATAAAACAAACTATATATAGATATATAATACCAGTCATGTATTTATTAAAACTTGTTTTAAAAAACAATGAGGACTGTTTAATGTTGCATGTTCAAATTTTGAGTGTATTTATTCTATGTTATGACGATTTTGGGTAATGTGACGTAAGCACTCCAATGCTAAAAAAGACTATATATATATATATATATATATATATATATATATATATATATATATATATATATATATATATATATAATTTTAAAATTTGCAGATTCATCTTGCTGGACTTGTTACATTTTTTAACTTTCATTTGTAACCGAAACATTTTCCTGAACTTTTTGATATTCATATACATTTTTACTACAAACTCTTTTGAGCTTTTTATGATAAAAATGCTTAAACATTTTAAAAATAAAATTTATTTTATTTTTAACAACACATATGTATTTTTTTAAAAATTTTTAAAAATTCCGGTACTGATCGTGAGCGTTCTGTGCCTCGTAATTACTGATATATTCATTTCGTTTTTCCGCTTACAATGTTGCTTTGATAAAGACATATTCATAATGTCGAAACAGATTTCTGTCAGCAAAAATTTTTAACATCTTGTTGTTTTTCTATAAAACTTTCTTATATATTGTCGGATTCAATACCCATTTTTACCTTCATATATATATATATATATATGGTGGGCTCTCTTTTCGTGAACGATAGATCAGGGTCAGTAGTGAGTGATTTGTTTCCTCCCATGTTGTGCATGCTGTCAAGAAGACATTTTGTGTTTCCTCGAGTGTGATAGCAGCCCAGCCTTGCTGCGAGCTATGAAGCCACACTGACTGATGGAATTTTCTAAAGCGGGAGTCAGATGTTTTTGTTTTAAAGTTAGACGGAGCTGATCTCGGTGTTTCAGTCTATTTCTTCAAAGCACTTTAATTTAGTAAAACATGTCTTACGCCATTCTTTCCGATTTGATGCTATATTTTCCCAAGCACTCAGGTTAATATTGAGGCATTTCAAATTGTCCTTCAATTTGTCTTTATAGCATAAGAGTGGACGTCCAATAGAACGCTTAGCATTTGGTAATTGTCCGTATAATATCTTCTTTGAAAGCCTGTTCTCATTCATTCTGATATATATAGACTTATGTTGGGAGAACATGTGCCTAATTGAAGTCGTACCTGATTTTGATAGTTAATTAATCAATAATTAATTAATTAGGCGGGCATACCTATTTAAATGTAAGGCTAAACAAATCGAGAAAAATCACTCTCTGTATGTACATTTCGGCCTATTAGGCCTCATCAGCAGAGCTATAGATAGGAAGACCGCCTTGTGCGTGATTCGAAACCAGACTGTCAAGCTGATAGGCGAGTATCGTAACCTCTACACCAACCGGACTTTCTTAGATTTTTCGTTTTGTTTAGAAGTAGGCTCCTATTCCTCTTATAGTGACTTCTTGTACACGACAGTATGAGAAGTAAATACACACACGGTGTGTTTATGATATGGCTTTTTTTAGCCGACAATTTTTCGAGTTTTGAATCCCGCACAAGGCGGTCTTCCTATCTATATCTGTCTTCCTATCTATAGCTCTGCTGATGAGGCCTAATAGGCCGAAATGTACATACAGAGATTGATTTCTCTCGATTTGTTTAGCCTTACATTTAAATAGGCATGCCCACCGAATTAATTAATTATTAATTAATTAACTTTCAAAATTAGGTACGACTTCAATTAAGCACATATTCTCCCAAAAATTGTCGGCTAAAAAAGGCCATATCAAAACACATCGTTTGTGTATTTACTTCTCATATACTTATGTGTAAACTGGCACAAATATACACAGAGAGGGAATATGTATATTTGATCGAGAGACAAAAGAGAGAGAGACAGAACACCATTTATCAGATCATATACATGCGCATGCGTGTTGGTTTTTATTTATTATTTATTTATTTGTTTTGTTTTGTTTTGTTTTACGGCATATCAACCTCGGTGGGTTATTTAATGCCGGCAAAGTTTTGAAATATTCGTACCGATAGTTTGGAAAAAAAATATTTTAACTTATTTTGTTATAAACAAATTTTCTATTTAACCCATAGATCGGATACTAACAGGTACTACCAATCCAGGTCAGAGTGGACCTGGGAGCAATGGTGATGAAGCGGTGCTCGACATTCTCCAGACCTTGGGAACTGGAACTTCACCATCAGATAGAGTTTAACGTCATTCTCAGGACATGAAGACCCTCAGCCACCGCCTTCTAGCATATACATGATAAAAAGGGTAGGCGTTTGCCGTAATAGTTGGGGCAATCATATAGGTGCTAGGGCTTCATTCTTCTTTATTTTTCTCATTCTTCTCTTCTTTCTTTCTTTCTTTCTTTCCCATTCTTCTCGTCTTTCTTTCTTTTTCTTTCTTTCTTTGTCATTCTTCTCTTATTTCTTTCTTTCTTTTTCATTCTTCTTTTCTTTCTTTCTTTCTTTCTGTCTCATTCTTCTCTTCTCTTCTCTTCTTTCTTTATTTCTTTTTTTCTCATTCTTTTCTTATTTCTTTCTTTCTTTTTTCTTTCTTTCTGTCCCATTCTTCTCTTCTTTCTTTCTTTCTTTTCTTTCTTTCTCATTCTTATTTTTATTTATTATTATTTTCTTATTTCTTTCTTTCTTTCTTTCTTCTCATTCTTCTCTTTCTTTCTTTCTTTCTTTCTTCTCATTCTTCTCTTATTTTCTTTCTTCTTTCTTTTCATTCTTCTCTTATTTCTTTCTTTCTTTCTTTCATTCTTCTCCTTTCCTTCTTTCTTTCTTTCTCATTCTCTCTTCTTTCTTTCTTTCTTTTTTCTTTTCTTTCTTTCTCATTCTTCTTTTATTTATTTATTTATTTATTATTCTTCTCTTATTTCTTCTTTCTTTCTTATTCTTCTCCTATTTCCTTCTTTCTTTCTTTCTTCATTCTTCTCTTCTTTCTTTCTTTCTTTCTATCTCATTCTTCTTCTTTCTTTCTTTTCTTTTTTCTTTCTTTCTTTCTTTCTCATTCTTCTTTTATTTTATTTATTTATTTATTTTTTCTCTTCTTTCTTTCTTTCTTTCTCATTCTTCTATTTCTTTTCTTTCTTTCTTTCTTTCTTTTTTTCTTTCTTCTTTCTCATTCTTCTCTATTTCTTCTTCTCATTCTTCTCTTATTTTTTCTTTCTCATTCTTCTCTTATTTCTTTCTTTTTCTTATTAAACTCTTTTCATTGATCTGCTTTTCAGTCTTCCTTTCATATTCTACTCCCTTTCCTTTCTTTCTTTCCCACCACATCCATACACCCAGCCAAACATCGTCGTCGACAGCCACCACCCCTTACCCGTACCCCACTAAAAGACTTTAATTCTTCTGTGGAAACGTCCAATTAACAAACAGCAAATCTTTCGCAAAACGGAATTATGCCAATATAATTAGATGCAAAACTGGAGACACCTTCACATGTTCCATCCCGTCTCCTTCTATGTCGTCGTTGAAAGGCCTATAATTTTTCGCGCCAAAACCTGTGGTAAGCAAAAGCTGATAAAGAGCGCCTTCTGGTGGCGTTGGTCGATAATTACAGGCGGACGGATTGCCGCCATTTTAGAAGACTATCGACGGATTCTGTTTAGTTTATTTTATTTATTTATTTACTTTTTTATGGTGTGAGTGTTTAACTTCCGGTTTCGAGATTTGCATTATTAGTCGTGAGAGAGTTAATAACAGGGTGTCCTAGCATTCAGCGCCGAATATACAAATATTGTTCAAGTAATTTGTATAAATCTACATTCATATAAAAATTTGTGTCTATGTGCGCAAGCGTGTGTGTGTGTGTGTGTTTTGTTTGTTTGTTGTTTTTTTTTGGGAGGGTGCATCAGTTTTTTATGCACATGGTAGTAGTATATGCAGATAGATAAGATACATAGATATGAATTAATTGGGATAGATAGATAGATAGATAGATAGATAGATAGATATGAACTGACAGATAGATAGATCTGAATAGACAGGGATAGATAGATAGATAGATAGATCTGAATAGACTGGGATAGATAGATCTGAATAGACTGATAGATAGATAGATAGATAGATAGATAGACCAGACTGAGATAGATAGATAGATAGATAGATAGATAGATAGATCTGAATAGACTGGATAGATAGATCTGAATAGACTGGGATAGATAGATAGATAGATAGATAGATAGATAGATAGAGATAGATAGATATGGACTGAGTCGGAGAGATAGATAGATAGATAGATAGATAGATAGATAGATATGGACTGAGTCGGAGAGATAGACAGATAGATAGATAGATAGATAGATAGATAGATAGATAGATCTGAATAGACTGGATAGATAGATAGATAGATAGATAGATAGATAGATAGATAGATATGAATGACAAGGATCGATAGATCTGAATAGACTGATAGATAGATAGATAGATAGATAGATAGATATAGATAGATAGATAGATATGGACTGAGTCGGATAGATAGATAGATAGATAGATATGGACTGAGTCGGATAGATAGATAGATAGATAGATAGATAGATATGAACAGACTGAGATAGATAGATAGATAGATAGATATGAATAGACTGGGATATACTGATAGATTAACATGCGAACACTGTCCATGATGATATCAATGCTCTCTAATCAGAAAGGGGTGATAGGTTCTCGTGGGCATGTCGTAGTTAACTCGGTTATATCGACAATTTAGACAATAAAAATGATGTTCAGTGCGGACGCAGACTGCACATAATTACCATTCAGTGGAAAACTGGGTGCATGATAAATATCTCTCCACATACATATTTCAGATCAATTTCTATTGATGTTGGAATTTTTTGGTATATATATATATATATATTATATATATATATATATATATATATATATATATATATATATATATACCGACACCTCCACACGAGCAGAATGCGACACAAGGTCAATTTCTTAAGCTGAGTTTAACAGGTTTGAATTCTGAGTTTTCCTTCTCCTAGACTGGTTAACTCTCCAGTAAAGAGCTCAGTCTGCCCTGCAATTTTACCCATAGTTTTAGGGAGAATTGGATTCATACCTTTCCCAAGGGCATTAGCGCCATGTGATATGCAAACAGCTTCGGCGAGGAATTGAACTCGGGTCGACGAGTCCTTTTCCTACGACTCTAACCATTAGACCACGCGCCTCCATACTTTTTTGGTATATAAGGTGTGCTACAATACACCACTTGAATTTATAGACTAAGCGAGATCGCGTGGTGTAAACCACAGCCAATCAATAGCGCGAATGCGTGGCTGGTTGACTACTTAAACACAGATACTGAGAGACGTCCATTTGCAATTATGACGAAGAACTTCCAATACTGAGGAGCACCAAGGAACAACAAAAGGATTCTTTACCAAGGATTTCTGCTGGACAAGTGCTCTTGCTTGAAGTCTAACGTATGGCCACTAAAATCGTAACAATTGAGGAGTGAGTTCTATCCTCATTAGGTACCTGGAAAATTCAACCAACATCGTCCAGTATGTGAATACGTGTCGCCGTGTCCATTTCCTGGGACGATAACCGTTGCACGATGGGCGTCTGAGCCTCCACCAGTGTATCTATAGTTTATCTTTTAAAATGTTATCACTGTTACAGCTTACATTGGCATTGCAGTCTCAGAAGACTATATAGTTATTTTGCCCCCCACCCTGAAGTTACAGCGCCTCCTGTGAGTGTGAAGTTCAATGTCCAATGTCGCATGTGAACGCTGTCCCTGCAGATGTTGATGTGCCGGTGCTTTGTTGCCGCCGCTCTCTTCTAGACCTCTTGGCTTCATGGTGTTGCGCCAGGGAGACTTCAGGCATAAACAGTCCTCTACGGAGAGCCTGCCACCACTAAAGGCGGTCCTGAGCCAAATTTTCCCAGCTTTTGTTACAGCTTACTTATTCGATAAAAAGCAGCCTATCCAAGGTGTCGGTGGTGATGGGGGGACATATTTTCAATTTGAATTCTAGTTATAATATTTCATTCGTTTCATTTAAAATGACGAGCTTTTCTGTTTTAAATATTGAAATTGCTAAATTTTCTAATTTCTAGGCTACATGTTGCGAAAACTGTTGGAATATGTGTATATATATATATTTACCAAACCCTCCGCACGAGCAGGATGCGACACAAGGTCAATTTCTTAAGCGGAGTTCAACAGGTTTGAATTCAGAGTTTTCCTTCTCCTAGACCAGTTGCCTAACCAAGGTTAAAGAGCCTAGTCTGCCCTACTATTTATCCATAGCTGGAGGGAGAGTAGGATTCATACCTTTCCCAAGGGTATTAGCGCTAAGTGAAATGCAATTACCCCGTCCAGGATTTGAACTCGGGACTATGAGTCCATTTCCCATGACTTTAACCATTACACCACGCGCTTCCATATGTGTGTATATAGTTATTTACTAAGCTTAGCTTAGATATGGCACAAGGCCAGAAGTATGGGGCTCCCAATGAGAATCGAACTCACTAACAATGGTTTGCGAAGCGAGCTTGCTAACCATTACACCGCGTGAGGTGCCCCATATGTGTATATATAAGGTGTGCTACAATTCCTCTCCTAAACTTATAGACTAGGCGAGGTCACGTGGTCTATTCCTTCGCCAATCAACAGCCATAATGTTCGGCTGATTCACTACTTAAACACTGACACTGGCCATAGTTCGTTCGCAATCATTGACAAAGGAACTTACAATACTGAGGTTTATTTACTCGGGGATTACCAGGGATTTCCGCTGATTTTGTTTGTTTTACTAGCAGGAATATTCACCCTCCGCCGGGGACCCCCACCCCACCAAAAAAAAACAGAACCCAAATAAATCTGATTTAATCTTATCAATGTCTCTAAAATTTCAAGAAACTTGTTGACTTGTTGATCATATTTTAAGCACCAAGTTGACTGTATATTCTGATATACAAATTATACAATTGCTTAAATGGTCACCCATCTAATTATTAAACAGGCTTATCGCTGCTTAACTTATGTGATCTAGCGAGAAACACTGCTTTCAAACAGACCGTAAACGGGGAATAGAAAAGCAAGTGTAAAATAGCTGAAAACATTAAGAACTGAAAAAACAGAACAGAACACCTACCATCAGCTCCTTACTTTACCGCACAGATCCCTGTGCTACTCATACGCTGAGTTGGCGAGGACCGGTATCGAACTTGTGGTTTCTAGCCGAATGCTCTACCGACTGAGCTCTTTTGATATATTTGAGGATACAAACCCTCTGACATTGAATTTGTAACTACCAGGCAATATCTTTCTAGAAAAAATATTAGAATTTCAGTTTCATTAAAAAAAATTGTGGGTTCTGTTTTTTCATTTTTTTTAATTTTTTGTTAGGGTCACCCTGTATTTAAGTTTTCATCATCATCATCATCATCATCATCATCATCATCATGTCGCGCCAGCAGCGTGGATATCCATGACAATCTCTCGCCAACCATCCCTATCATTCATTGACCTCGGGAGGTTCTCTGCACAGCATGCAGTATCCGCACAATGCTGTACTATGCAGGTCTTTGCTGGACGACCCGCATTAGCATGTCCATGTGCCGGTTTCCACAGAAGGACGTCGCTTATGAGTTCATCCTTATTTCTCCAGCAGTGTCCGGCAAGTCTTGTTCGTCTTACTCGGATGGTCTGTGTGATAGGAGGCAAGCTGCTTTCTTTGGGATGTTGCTTCCACGATTTGTTCAAGATTGCACGCAGCATCCTTGTGCAGCTAATAACGCATATAAAAATATTACACTTATTTTAATTACATTTTAATTTGTTTATATAAAAAAAATCATTCATAGGATTGGTGGATAAGCGCTCTTGATCAAAGATTAAAGTATGGCCCATAGGATTGTAACAAAAACGACGACTTTTTGGTGCATTTTAGTAGTCGATCTTCCTCAAGCAATGGTGACAGTAAAAGATCTAGATTTTGCTATCCGTATTTACTATAAAAGTAAAGTCGTCGGGACGGCCTAATGTCGGTATCAGCCAATGAGCGAGGGAGTCTATCCCCTTTTCATTAGCGCTAGACCAAGGAGATTGTTATTGCATCTGAGGTGGAGCGCCACACCTACCATCAGCTCCTTACTTTACCGCACAGATCCGTGTGCTACTCATACGCTGAGTTGGCGAGGGCCGGAATCGAACTAGGAACCTTGTGGTTTCTAGCGAACGCTCTATACCAATACACAATTTCCGTTATTTGGGAGAAATTGGTATTTTTTTTAAAGTGAAAAATCAACCTGCCCTACTATACAAACCTTTAACAAAATTATAGACTGCTGCCATACTCCTATATCGAGACTCAGCTCATGAGCATCACTGACTCGGCATTTGATATTATATTTCTCATCTATACCTCAAAAGAAGGTGTTTGTTGTGTAGTCATTATCGTCATGTGAAATGGACACGACGATACAAGTTCAAATTCTGAACGAAGATGATTGCACTTCGCATAGTACTAATACCCTCGGAAAAGGTATACATCCAACTATTTTTCTTCCAGCTATGGGTAAATAGTAGGGCAGACTGGGATCTTTAACCTTGG
>CM042178.1:2839786-2847286 GCA_023376005.1 Doryteuthis pealeii
TCACGTTTATATAAACGCTAAAAAATTACTGGTTTTTAAATCTCAACCATTTCACGACTGGTTTTTAACATCTCAACCATTTGACTCATCTGATGATTGCATTACCATGAAACTTTAAGTTATGAGTGTGAAACCATAATATTACCATTGATTATAAATCGGTTCTGCTTTATTAGCATTGAGAACCTTTTCCTGCCAATACTTTTCTCATTTTTTCATTCTCTATTCATTATATATATATATATATATATATATATATATATATATATATATATATATATGCTTGATGATAACTATGGATGCGCATTTGCGTAACGATTATCGTTTTAAGAAATAAACTTGGTGAAAAGGGTTCAAATCTTGGACGTGCTAAACCATTTTATAAAAGGCTTGAATGCATCTCTTTTTCCCTGTCCCAGCTATGGGGGAATAGTAGGGCATACAGGGCTCTCTAACCTTGGTTGGGCAACCCGTATAAGAGAAAGAAACCTCCGAATGGTAATTCCATGTCAAATCATCCAGAAAAATTAAAATTGTCACTCTCCCACTTCAATTTTTTAAAATTTTCTTCCAAGTATGAACTATGTTAACGTTAGACAATCCCCAAAGTTTGAGCTTCCAATTCCAATTCTATCTATCTGTCTCAATTCAAATCTATCTATCAATCTCTTGGCGCCAAATTTGGTAGCGTCCGCGAAAAATGGCGACTTTTTGTAATCTACTTTTGTCTGTAAAATGAGTTCTAGAGCTTCCCTACTCCTAAAAATTGGTTTACAAAAGCATTTTTTTAGTCTTAAAGTCAACCAATTTTAATTTACTGATGATTTCTGATTTTTTTCATAGCAAGATCAATATCCCGATGTGGCACTGTATCTATGACAAAAAAATGTTTCTATTATTATTTCACATTTTATTGAACATTATTTGTACCAAAAAGAAAAATTGAAGTGGGTGGCTGACATGGCCTGGAGGATTTGACATGGAATTACCCTGAAGTCAAGCCAGCTGTATATGCGTTTGTATTTGTATTTGCCATACCCTACACATGAGCAAGATGTGACACAAAGCAGTATTCCTCAACCCTTCCGCACGAGCACGGTGCGACACAATGTCTTTATTTGAGCAGAGTTTAATTTTTCTTATTTAAAAAAAAAACTTACAAAAATAAATTGGGCAGTCTGAATTAGATTAATGGAATTTCAGTTTTTTTTAAAGGCGTGACAAAATAACTAATGACGTGGAACCATGATGGTGGTTTGAATCATTAGTTATGGAAATGTTTTACTGATTACGGAAAAGTTTGAAGGATGCTGTCAGAGGAAACACGTGGCATTGTTTTTTTTTATTGGAAAAAGAATGACCTGGCAAAGGGGAGAAAGGAAGAGTGAGAGGCGATAGATTGGGGAGATTCAACTTGGCCGGCGAAGGGTTAAGACAAGCTGACGCCTGGTCTCCCCCGTGCGATGATCATGGGCAAAATAAAATAAAAACTACTTGATCAAGAAACAAAAGATGTCTTTGTAATTCTTTCAATTTAAACAAGCACAGCGCTTAGTCAGAAGAAGCCCTTAGAAGAACTCCTTTAGTTAGAAGTCAACCCAACTAGACAAGATTGCAACCGTTGTAGATGGTAGAAGGATCAGCAAGAAGCAAGTAAGATCTCCTCACCAAGTAAGTCTAATCTGTCCCCCTCTCTCTCTCTCTCTCTCTCTCTCTATATTATATATATATATATATATATATATATATATATATATCACTAAAAAATAAATTTCAACATGTTAGGGATAAATAATAACACTTTATTTTTTCAATACAAAATTATTTTCTACCATAACCCCTAGAAAAATCAAATATCCAAATTCTAACGGTCTATTTCAGCGTTCCAAATGTGATTTTTTTTTAATTCTCTTCGAACGTTTCCAAAAATTTTCCGTTGTTCCCCAACGAATTTTTTCATTCAAAATAAAATTTCACTCTGATGAAGGTCGAATCTTCTCTGTGTGCAAAATATTTTCACACAGATGAACTGACCGAAACACATGTGTAAGTGATATTGATTAAATTCATCTTTTATTATCCATTCTATTCTTTCTTTTCTTTATTCATTCTTCCTCATATTGTGGATTCATTTCCAATTTCCATTTTTACACACACATATATATTATATATATATATATGTGTGTGTGTGTGTGTGTGTGTGTGTGTGTGTGTGTGTGTGTGTGTTATCAACGAGCACACGTCAAGGCCTTGTTTAAACAAATATCTGTAAGTATAGACATCCGATTGGAGATACGAAAATGAATAGACTATTAAGAAAAAAAGAATCTTCCAGAGAAAGAAAGAAGGAAAGAGAAAGAAACAACTAAAATTAGCGCCAAAACGGTAAATAAGGCACGCGCGCGGGTGTTAGCGCATGCGTAGACATACGAGGCGGGAAAAGGTATTCTGGCAGAGAAACAAGCGAACAAAAAATAAGCTGGCAATCAGAGAGACAAGCAATGAAACAATCAAACATATATATCCGTGTGTGTGTGTGTGTGTGTGTGTGTGTGTGTGTGTGTGTGTGTGAGCATTATATTATATATATATATATATATATATATATATATATACATTTACTACATCATCTGGTAGTGACGTAGAATTGTGTGCTGAAAACAAATAAACACAAATTGTTAATTATTATATCGGGATTGAATGTTTAAGTGATACAATGAAGATATGAAATCTATTAATGATCAGTTATTAACCGTTCCAAAATGGCTGACACAGCAACCACGAGAAAAATCTACTGTTGATGTTGTTTGCAGTGTCATCTTATTAATAATAAAGATTCGGTCTCAATTTGTCTGTAACCAAAACTATGTTACTGCTTATTTCACAATTACCAAAATCGTCAATACATAGAATAAAGAAAAATTGATATAAATAAAATAGATCAAAGCTGTTCCTTATAATTCAAAGTTTGAATCCTTTATTTAGTAATAAATAAACTATATATTATTCAAATAAATAAACTATATATCATTTGAATCAACTGACAGCAAGTTTCCTTGGAACTCCCACATCCTCCTGAATATTTATCCTAATTAGTCTATTAATAATGGGGATTCGGTCTTTATCTGTCTGTAACCAAAACTACGTCACTGCTTACGTCACTATTACCAAAATCGTCAATACATAGAATAAAGAACAATTAATATTAATAAAATAGATAAAAACTGTTCCTTATAATTCAAATTTTGAATCATTTTTATTGTAATAAATAAACTGTATATTATTTAAATAAACAAACTGTATAAACTATGAAATTAATTTAAAAAATTGTATTACTTTAAATGGAAAAAAATATTCGGGAAATTTGTAATCAATTTTTTAGAATTATTTGGGGCTATTCGCAGAATTGCGTCTCAGCTTCCTGCTTGAAAAAACAACCCTCCCTACGAATGAAATACCTAGCAAGCAGTGCCTTCTAAAAAAAAAACAACCAGCGCTTAAGACGTTTTTCCCGAAAAGTTAATTGAATATTTTACCCCCTCCAGTCTTTTTTCGACAAGTAAATTTAAATATTTTAACCCTCCCCCTCTTTAAAATATTTGGGGGGGGAGGGGCTAAATATTTACATTTACTTGTCGATAAATATATGGCTTACTTTTAACGCCTTCAAATCACTAAAAAAAATAATTTGTCGATAAAAACGCCTTCAATCCGCTAAAAAAATTTTTTTTTCGGTATTTTCATTTTTTTTTTTTTCAACGATCAATTACAAATAAAAAATCAAAACATTTTTTCGGTATTTTTATTTTATTTCAATATACTTATTTCCAACAATAAATTACAAATTCATATTCATTCGTAGGGAGGGTTGTTTTTTCAGCTATCACCACCTAGCGTTTTTAAGGCAGGCGGCCGGGACGCAATTCTGCGAATAGCCCCAATTATTTTTTACTCTCGCTGTTTTTTTCAGTAAGAAGTTAACTAAAAGTTTATAAATACTTAAAATTTTGTGTAAAATTTATGTGTAAAATATTCAAATTATTATTAGTAATTAATAGATGCACGCAACATTTTATTTTAGGGTGACAGAACTAAGTTTCCATTTGAAATTGTTTAATTTTTTTTAATTTTTTTTTTTACTCCTTTAATATATTTGATGATTGGTAATCTTCAACTTGTTCCTCGTAAATTCCTACAATAAAATAAACTGAACCCTCATTTTATGTCCGTGTATTTGCAATAAATGTTTTAAATGTGTTTGCAATAAATGTTTTTTAAATAAAGAAAATATATTCAGTATTGTAAAATAACGGGTGCAAGAAAAATAAATCATTTATTGCAAAAACACGGACATAAAATGAAGGTTCAGTTTATTTTATGGTAGGGATTTACGAGGAACAAGTTAAGGATTACCTGATGATTTTACTTTCTTATTATAAAAACCCTCTAACATTGAATATTTAACTCTCACCCCATTCAGGCCATATCTTTCAAAAATTAATTTTTATACCCCCCACCCCCCGGAGGGCGGGTTTTACTAATCTGCTTAATGAATGTTTTAAAATTTGGTTTGTTTTGTTTTACGGCATATCAACCTCAGTGGGTCATTTAATGCCGATAAAGTTTTGAAATAAATCAATTCTTAATGGATAATACAATTTTTTTATAAATACATTTTTCTATTTAACCACCCATAGATGGACCCTAACAGGTACTACCACTCCGGGTCAGAATGGACCAGGGAGCAATGGTGATGGAGGGGTGCTCCACATTCCCCAAACCTCCAGAACTGGAACCTCACCATCAGATAGAGTTTAACGTCATTCCCAGGACATGTAGACCCGCAGCCACCGCCTTCTAGAATCCATATGATAAAAAGGGGTTGGGGCTTGCCATAAGGGCAATAGGGTTGTGAAAATCATATAGGTGCTAGGGCTTGACATGACAAGCCGATTGATCGGAGGGGCCCTCTCCGACCGCCCGTCTAGCCCAAGATAGGGCCAAAGTGGAGTATTGCATCTCATGAACTGCTCATCCACCTGGGCTCTATCCTTAAGCATCACGGGTCGCCACCCACGGCCAACAGATGGCCCCATTGGGAGAGTCTTACCTCTCTGCAGAGGTGCAGTCGGTGCATTCTAACGCCCCAGCCGACAGGGCGGGAATGTTTTAAAAGTCTGCTTAATGAATGTGAAAGAACTGGATATGCAACGCTTTGTGCTTCTCACCGGTTTGTCGGCGGATATGGACGCGGGAAAACAGACTACGGGATAAAAATCGTCGCGCCTTAAAATGTCGTCTGCTAAATGGAAGTTGAGAATATGCGGGATCTGCGGCGTTTTATTTTCACAGATAATATGAACAGTAGGGTAGATTGATTTTAGAACTGTAACGTCTCACATGTGGTGCACAGTAACAAGAACAATTACCACACAAAAGATTTTTCTTCAAAACTTTTCCCTCGTTCAAGAACGAGAAGAAAAAAAATAGAGGGGAAAAAATAATAAATATTCGTCTTGTTGACAATGTCGTTGTCGTCGCCGTCAAAAGAAAAATCTTTATCAACTCAGAATCGCGACTTGCCTCCTGTCGTCACCCCACTTCTACTTATACTAATTTCTCCTCAACATCCGGGTGTCTGCGCCCCCACACACACGAGATTCTCGAGCCAAACCCGACCGCCGGAATCCTCGTAGCTATCATCCGGGCACCTGGCGCCTACATCCGGGACTGTAGCTTCTCGACTTTGGTGACAATGTTTGCATTCTGAAGGAAGCGGGTTCGATTCCACAGTCCGACATGTCAGGCAAAGCCTAGCCCGCTTCATTCGAGAACACGGCAGGCATTGACGTTCGCCACTCACCTCATGTTCTCTGTCACAAATCTTTTAAAGTGTTATCACTGCTACAGATTAATTATTAAGTAAAAAGCAGCATATCTGAGGTGTCGGTGATGATGGCGGCATATTTTCAATTTGAATTCTAGTTATATCTCATTTGTTTCCTTTAAAATGACGAGCTTTTCAGTTTTTAATATTGAAATTGCTAAATTTTCTAACCAATTTCTAGACTAAATGTTGCGAAAACGAAGATTTTTGAGCATTAGACGATCTTTGATGCTATTTCCTCAAACAATGGTGGAAGTATGAAATCTAGTTTTTGGTATCAGTATTCAATTTTATGACAACGAGGATTTTTGGTGCATTTTAGTAGATGATCTTTGATGCTATTTCCTCAAACAATGGTGGAAGTATGAAATCTAGTTTTTGGTATCAGTATTCAATTTTATGACAACGAGGATTTTTGGTGCATTTTAGTAGATGATCTTTGATGCTATTTCCTCAAACAATGGTGGAAGTATGAAATCTAGTTTTTAGTATCAGTATTTATCCTACTGTTATGTATTAATTATTACATTAACGAGAAGATTGTGAGTGGTTGTAATAATAGTTTATTATTACAATAAATACAAATAACAAAAATGGCTTCCGGCCGGCAAGGTAAAAAGTCTCTGAGCGTAAAAGAGGATTGGTAAAGATTACTTATCTTCGGAAGAGTTGTAGCACGTGGGTTTACATCCGAGAATACAAAAACAACCTTCGTGGGTGGAGATCACCTCACATCACACTGAGCTAATCTTCGTGTTGTTCTTTTATACGTACTCATTTGCATACGTGAGGGATTATCCGGTTACTTCCCTTTACAACACCTACCAACACACAACTTTCGCTGTTTGAGAGAATTCGATATTTTCAAATTTGATATTTTTAGCAATTTCAATATTTAAAACATAAATAGTTTAAACGGAACGAATAAAATATTGTAACTAGAATTCAAATTTAAACCTACCGACATTATCACCGACACCTCCGATATTCTTCTTTGCCTAATAATTAAGCGGTAACAGTGATAACATTTTAAAAGATTGAAATCTATTTCCTCAAACGAACACAAAGTTTTTGAAGAAATTGGTTAGAAAATTTAGCGATTTAAAACAAAAAAAATAGTATTATCTGTGTTATTCGAATTATTGTCCACATCTTCATTGTTACTTGTACAACGTTTCGGCCGATATGCCCTCCGGTCTTCTTCAGGTATTTCTTGTCGGACTCGGGAACCTTCTTTTCGAACTCGGGAACTTTCTTGTCGTAATCGGGAGCCATCACTGAACTTTGAACCTAACCCTTTATTTATTCCACGGGGGTATCCTGTTCTCATTCCGCTAACCATAGCTGGGGTAGGAGTTGTGTTAATTATTAAAAAAATTAAATTAAATTTAAAAAATTAAAAAACACACAATATGAGTCTAGGTAAAAAATCATACATAAGTAAAATAGGTAGATATTCTAGCCAAATCAAGACATTAGGTTTATAAGTTCCCAAAATTCACACTCAATTGTCCAATTGGATTAGGCAGTTAGGTTAAAACAGTTTTAAGTGACAGTTATCTCTGGTACCCGAGTTCAATCCTGAGTGAAAGCAGTTAGAAAAATAATTAATA
>CM042178.1:2859786-2862286 GCA_023376005.1 Doryteuthis pealeii
CTGGTGTCGCTGGGTTTGAAACCTGAGATTTGATATTTTACACTGGACGAAGTTAAAAACATATCTATTAATGAAGCCTGATAATTGGCACTGACCGTTGGAACGAAGTTAAGAATTACTAAAAAACATGTGTTAATGAAACCGAATCTCTCTCTCTCTCTCTCTCTCTCTCTCTCTCTCTCTCTCTCTCTCTCTCTCTCTTCTTCTCTCTCTCTCTCAGAGTTAAGAAGCCGAAATTGAATAAATCAAGTCATTAAAAAAGAAACGAAAAGTCTGTTGTCAACTTTACTCTACTACAAAAAATACTACGAATGTTATGAATGAAACAGATACCAGTGGAGATAAAGTTAATTGACCGCAACGAAGAACCACTTGTCTTGTAAGGTGATATCTTTCCCTGGCCAATAAAATTCATTCAGTAAAGAGGAAAGGTTCCTTCGTGGACTTAAAGAACTGCTGGGATTCTGTTTGTGCTGATCAACAAGCCAACGTGCCAACCCCTGATACACGACCGTACGAGCCTTAATAGTGCCGTGCATTTTGAGGCACTGGGAGACACGGTAAAACGCCAATACGTTACACAAGATTTTTTTAATTAGGACAGTACCCTGAAAATACTCAATGTTGTTTTTGCTAGGTAACACACACTGAGAGTAATTCATTTAAAAAAATAACATGATACATAGGATTGCTCTTAATGTTTGAGAATAAAACAATATTAGAAATTAGTAAAACCAACTAATTATTTATTAAACTTAGTTTAGTTAAAATCAGTATGCAAATTAACCACACCATATACTATGAGGTAGGTAAAAGGATAGTGAACAAGAAATGATAACTCAAAACAAATCTAAGAGTTGAAATATTTCGTCCGATTTATACGGACATCCTTAGTCAAAGATTTTATTGAAAGCAAAATTACGTGCAAGTACATGTGATTTGGTGAGGGGGGTTGAGTTAGTAGCGGAAGTGAAGGGAGGGAGGATAGGGGCTAACACCATATTGTATGTAAACCACTATTTCTTAATAATGATGTATAACACACATTGCAGGATTTTGAATGCATTGGTAACACGAGCTGTTTTGAATCAACTCTGTTAGACTTTAAACATTTTACATTATCATATCCCCCTTTTACCCAATTTATATACTTTGACTTTTAAACGATCTACCGGTTGTAGAACTTTTGAAGATGCACCGGTCGAAAGGGCCCTTAAGTTTCTCTATACCGAGACTAAATCACAAAATGAATCCATTAACAATAAGAAATAACTGTAATTTTATACCTTACTTTCTAATTTAACTAAATAGTTGAATTAGAAAAAAAAAACAGTAATGAAAGACGAGAGTGATGGAAAATGGTGGAAGAGTTACTATTTCTCTGAATGTTTGAGATGAGGCTTGATGATTAGCATTATCTGTGTTATTCGGACTATTGTCCTCATCTTCATAGTTATTTGTACAACTTTTCGGCCGATATGCCCTCCGGCCTTCTTCAGGTATTTCTTGTCGGACTCGGGAACCGTCTTTTCGAACTCGAGAACCTTCTTGTGTAATCGGGAGCCATCACGGAACTTTGAACCTAACCTTTTATTCAGTCCACAGGGGTATCCTGTTCTCATTCCACTAACCATAGCTGGGGTAGGAGTTGAGTGAATTATTATTCTATGTTACTGCTGCCGTTGGCCAGGATTAAACCTGTAATCCAGAGATAACTGTCACTTAGAACTCTATTAACCCAACTCCTTTATCCACTAGGCCATGTGTCCAAGATATGGACAAGAAATACCTGAAGAAGACCGGAGGGCACATCGGCCGAAACGTTGTACAGATAACAATGAAGATGAAGACAATAGTCCGAATAACGCAGATAATACTATAGAAGAGTTAGTTTTAAAGTTGTTCTATTTTTTTTATTATACCCCCCTCTGTTTCAAATCTTTTTATCTGCCTTCTTTTTTAGTTTCATTAGTGTTTCTAAGTTGATAAAATATTTTATTAGGTTGTTATTGTAATATTAGGTTGTTACAAAAGGTCATGTTTAGGCATGTTCATCTTTGAAGGCCCCTATTTTTCAAAAATACTTTCTATCTGAAAATAAATTAAATTTTATTTTTGAGCACACATTAATTATTATATATGCGAAAATTCACCTGAAATAAACAACAAATTTTATGTTAAAAATGACATTACAAAACGAGCACTTCAATCGGCCATTATTTTTGTAACCTATATTTTAAAATGACATTTCAACATTACATTTTTTGTAACAACCTAATATGTTAAAATGACATTTCAAAACCGAGCACTTCAATCGGCCATTATTTTTGTAACAACCTAATATGTTAAAATGACATTTTCAAAACCGAGCACTTCAATCGGCCATTATTTTTGTACAACCTAATATGTTAAAATGACATTTCAAAACCGAGCACTTCAATCGGCCATTATTTTTGTAACAACCTAATATGTTAAAATGACATTTCAAAACCGAGCACTT
>CM042178.1:2867286-2869895 GCA_023376005.1 Doryteuthis pealeii
GCTTTGGGGATCGTTTCAAGGGCACCATTTACAATTGGTACGACCTTCACCCTCATGTTTCACAGTTTTCTCAGTTCTCTGGCAAAGTCCAAGTATTTGTCGATCTTTTCGCTCTCTTTCATTTTCACTCGGTGGTCGGGGCCGGGACGGTAAAATCCACGAGATGACAGGTTCTCTTCCTCTTGTCAATCAATACTAGGTCCGGTCTCCTGGGAGGGATAAGGTGATCCGTCAGAGAATTTTATGCCTCTCATTCTCCGGTTCAGGTTTGTGCATATACCATTTAGTTGTATGGGGAAACTTGAATTTCTTGCGCAATTCCCAGTGGATTACCTTTCCCACCCAACCGTGCCCAGTCTTGTACTCTCTTTGTGCTAGTTTGCTGCATTCGCTTATTATATGATTAACCGTTTCGTCTCTGTCTCCACACATTCTGTCCTTGCTATTCTGCTGTGTCTTATCTATTTTTGTCTTTATATAGTTTGTTCTAATGGCATTGTCTTGCGCTGCGATTATAAGCGATTCGGTTTCTCTCTTGAGGTTTCCTTTTCTTAGCCATGTCCATGTCTTTATTTGATATCTCTTGAGTTTGACGCTTAAATTACCCCAGTAGTTTTTCTTCCCATTTCTGTTTTTTTTTTTAGTTTTTGCTGAATTGCAATTTCATTTCTTGGCTGCTGCAATTAATTGTTCCTTATTTTTTATTATTGTATTCGTCGAAGTGCTTGGATTGTCGTATCTACACTTCAATGTTGGCGATACCCTTCCCCTTCTTTTTATGGCACTATAGTATGTCTATATCGTCTCTTGGGTGTAATGCTTTGTGCATGGTCATGAGTTTCCTTGTCCTTTGGTCCATCTGCCTGAGCTCCTCTCTGTCCATTTTAGGAATGGTCCCGAGTATCTTACGAGAAGAACAGCTCATGTGTTTATTCCTTGATAAGGTTTCTGTTGCATAGTTTATTATTATTATTATTATTATTATTATTATTATTATTATTATTATTATTATTTTCACTCCTTTTGAGTTTTTCACATCAGAGTTAGCTGATGGTATTTCACTGGAGTCTGAGTGACAGCAAGTCTCCTCAGGTCTCCAGGACTCTTCTGAGTATTCTGGCAGATTGCAGCAGTGCAGTGTTCTGAATGGTTTCAATCCTTCCTCTGATATCCAAACTTTCCAAGCCCTTTTCTAATCCTTTTTGGGACTGTTCCAGTGATACCAATTGTAGTTGTGCACTTGGAACAGCCCAAAAGGATTAGAAAAGGCTTGGAAAGGTTTGGATATCAAGAGGAAGATTGAAACCATTCAGAAACAACTGCACTGCTGCAATCTGGCCAGAATAGCTTCAGAAGAGTCCTGGAGACCTGAGGAGACTTGCTGTCACTCAGACTCCAGTGAAATACGCATCAGCTAACTCTGAATGTGAAAAACTCAAAGGATGGAATAATAATAATAATAATATAATAAATAATAATAAATAATAATAAATAATAATAATACTATGCAACAGAAACCTTATCAAGGGAATAAACACATGAAGCTGTTCTTCTCGTAAAGATACTCGGGACCATTCCTAAAATGGACAAGAGAGGAGCTCGGCAGATGGACCAAGACAAGGAAACTCAATGACCATAGCACAAAAGCATTACACCCAAGAGACGAATATAGACATACTATTATGTGCATAAAAAGAAGGGGAAGGGTTCGCCACATTGAAGTGTAGATACGACAATCCAAGCACTCGACGAATACAATAATAAAAAATAAGGAAACAATTAATTGCAGCAGCAAGAAATGACAATTGCAATTCAGCAAAACTAAAAAACAACAGTAATGGGAAAGAAAACTACTTGGGTAATTTAAGGCCGTCAACTCAGAGATATCAAATCAGAAGACAGGACATGGGCTAGAAAAGGAAACCTCAAGAGAGAAACCGATCGCTATAATCGCAGGCGCAAGACAATGCACATAGAACAAACTATATAAAACAAAAAATAGATAAGAACACAGCGAATAGAAGGAACAGAATGTGTGGAAGACAGAGACGAAACGGTTAATCATATAATAAGCGAATTGCAGCAAACTAGCACAAAAGAGAGTACAAGACTGGGCACGGTTGGGTGGGGAAAGGTAATCCACTGGAATTAGCGCAAGAAAATTCAAGTTTTCCCCATACAAACTAAATGGTATATGCACAAACCTGAACCGGAGAATGAAGAGGCATAAAATTCTCTGAACGGATCAACCTTATCCTCCAGGAGACCGGACCTAGTATTGATTGAACAAGAGGAAGAGAACCTGTCATCTCGTTGAGATTTTACCGTCGGCCCGACCACCGAGTGAAAAATGAAAGAGAGCGAAAAGATCGCAAATACTTGGACTTTGCCAAGAGAACTGAGAAAACTGTGAAACATGAAGGGTGAAGGTCGTACCAATTGTAAATGGTGCCCTTGAAACGATCCCCAAAGCTTCTGAAAAGAATTGGTGAATAGAAATGCAGAGGAAGAATCGAGACCATCCAACTACAGCACTAGCTAAAATACTCAGAAGGGTCCTTGGACAACCTGAGGGAACTTTGCTGTCCACTCAGCCTCCAGTGACCACC
>CM042178.1:2869995-2872495 GCA_023376005.1 Doryteuthis pealeii
TGCACGTACGAGCAGAGTGATTAAAACTAATTTATTATTACTTCCGAATATTAGCCTTTCATTTATAGTCCGCATTCACCCTGGCTGATTGCTTCTTTTGCTTTGTGCAAAATAAATATAATATAATTAAATTAAATTAATCAAATATAATGGAAATAACATAAACACAAAAATTCCTGCTAGGAGACGTTGAGTTATAAAAACGGATCACCTCATCCCAGCAAGAAGGCCAGACCTTGTGTTGATAAACAAAAAAGAAAGATCTTGTCAACTGGTGGATTTTGCAGTGCCAGCAGATCACAGGGTGAAGTTAAAGGAAAATGAAAAAAAAAAAAGAAAAAAAAAAAAAAAAAAATAGACAAATATCTGGACCTTGCCAGAGAACTGAAAAAGTTGTGGAATATGAAAGTGAAAGTGATACCAATTGTAGTTGGTGCACTTGGAACAGTCCCAAAAGGATTAGAAAAGGGCTTGGAAAGTTTGGATATCAGAGGAAGGATTGAAACCATTCAGAACACTGCAATGCTGCAATCTGCCAGAATACTCAGAAGAGTCCTGGAGACCTGAGGAGACTTGCTGTCACTCAGACTCCAGTGAAATACCATCAGCTAACTCTGATGTGAAAAACTCAAAAGGAGTGAAAATAATAATAATAATAATAATAATAATAATAATAATAATAATAATAATAATAATAACTATGCAACAGAAACCTTATCAAGGGAATAAACACATGAGCTGTTCTTCTCGTAAGATACTCGGGACCATTCCTAAAATGGACAAGAGAGGAGCTCAGGCAGATGGACCAAAGGACAAGGAAACTCATGACCATGCACAAAGCATTACACCCAAGAGACGATATAGACATACTATATGTGCCATAAAAAGAAGGGGGAAGGGGTATCGCCAACATTGAAGTGTAGATACGACAATCCAAGCACTCGACGAATACAATAATAAAAAATAAGGAACAATTAATTGCAGCAGCCAGGAAATGAAATTGCAATTCAGCAAAAATTAAAAAAAAACAGAAATGGGAAGAAAAACTACTTGGGTAATTTAAGCGCCAAACTCAAGAGATATCAAATCAGAAGACATGGACATGGCTAAGAAGAGGACACCTCAAGAGAGAAACCGAATCGCTTATAATCACAGCGCAAGACAATGCCATTAGAACAAACTATATAAAGACAAAAATAGATAAGACACAGCAGAATAGCAAGGACAGAATGTGTGGAGCCAGAGACGAAACAGTTAATCATATAATAAGCGAATGCAGCAAACTAGCACAAAGAGAGTACAAGACTGGGCACGGTTGGGTGGGAAAGGTAATCCACTGGGAATTGCGCAAGGAATTCAAGTTTCCCCATACAACTAAATGGTATATGCACAAACCTGAACCGGAGAATGAGACGCATAAAATTCTCTGACGGATCACCTTATCCCTCCCAGGAGACCGGACCTAGTATTGATTGACAAGAGAAAGAGAACCTGTCATCTCGTAGATTTTACCGTCCCGGCCCCGACCACCGGGTGAAAATGAAAGAGAACGAAAAGATCGACACATACTTGGACCTTGCCAGAGAACTGAGAAAACTGTGAAACATGAAGGCGAAGGTCGTACCAATTGTAAATGGTGCCCTTGAAACGATCCCCAAAGCTCTGGAAAAAAATTTGGGTGAATTAGAAATCAGAGGAAGAAATCGAGACCATCCAAACTACAGCACTAGGCTAAAATACTCAGAAGGGTCCTGGACACCTGAGGGAACTTGCTGTCACTCAGCCTCCAGTGAACCACCGGCTACGGCAGTTGTGAAAAACTAATAATAATAATAATAATAATAAATATAATAATAATTGACCATACAACAAAATGGTATATGCATAAACCAGAATCTGCTCTTGAGAACGAAACACATAAAATTCTCTGGGACTTTGAAATAAAAATGGATCACCTTATCCCAGCAAGAAGACCAGACCTAGTGTTGATAAACAAAAAAGAAAGAACTTGCTAACTGGTGGATTTTGCAGTTCCAGCAGATCACAGGGTGAAGCTAAAGGAAAATGAAAAAAATGGACAAATATCTGGATCTTGCCAGAGAACTGAAGAAGTTATGGAATATGAAAGTGAAAGTGATACCGATTGTAGTTGGCGCACTTGGAACAGTCCTAAAAGGATTAGAAAAGGGTTTGGAAAGTTTAGAAATCAGAGGAAGGATTGAAACCATTCAGAACTACACTGCTGCAATCTACCAGAATACTTAGAAGAGTCCTGGAGACTTGCTGTCACTCAAACTCCAGTGAAAGACCATCAGTTAATGCTGATGTGAAAACTCCAAAGGAGTAAATAATAATAATAATAATGATGATGATGATGATGATGATGAAATATTACATGCAGTCATTTTTTATTAATCAAAGATATCAAGTGTGATTTGCTCTAATTACACAGAGACACAGCAAGTATTAAGAGTATATTAATAAATTAATTGAAAATGAT
>CM042178.1:2877495-2879995 GCA_023376005.1 Doryteuthis pealeii
TGAATTTTCGCATATATAATAATTAATGTGTGCTCAAAAATAAAATTTAATTTATTTTCAGATAGAAAGTATTTTTGAAAAATAGGGGCCTTCAAAGATGAACATGCCTAAACATGACCTTTTGTAACAACCTAATATTACAATAACAACCTAATAAAATATTTTATCAACTTAGAAACACTAATGAAACTAAAAAAGAAGGCAGATAAAAAGATTTGAAACAGAGGGGGGTATAATAAAAAAAATAGAACAACTTTAAAACTAACTCTTCTATAGTATTATCTGCGTTATTCGGACTATTGTCTTCATCTTCATTGTTATCTGTACAACGTTTCGGCCGATGTGCCCTCCGGTCTTCTTCAGGTATTTCTTGTCCATATCTTGGACACATGGCCTAGTGGATAAAGGAGTTGGGTTAATAGAGTTCTAAGTGACAGTTATCTCTGGATTACAGGTTTAATCCTGGCCAACGGCAGCAGTAACATAGAATAATAATTCACTCAACTCCTACCCCAGCTATGGTTAGTGGAATGAGAACAGGATACCCCTGTGGACTGAATAAAAGGTTAGGTTCAAAGTTCCGTGATGGCTCCCGATTACACAAGAAGGTTCTCGAGTTCGAAAAGACGGTTCCCGAGTCCGACAAGAAATACCTGAAGAAGGCCGGAGGGCATATCGGCCGAAAAGTTGTACAAATAACTATGAAGATGAGGACAATAGTCCGAATAACACAGATAATGCTAATCATCAAGCCTCATCTCAACATTCAGAGAAATAGTAACTCTTCACCATTTTCCATCACTCTGGTCTTTCATTACTGTTTTTTTTTTCTAATTCAACTATTTAGTTAAATTAGAAAGTAAGGTATAAAATTACAGTTATTTCTTATTGTTAATGGATTCATTTTGTGATTTAGTCTCGGTATAGAGAAACTTAAGGCCCTTCGACCGGTGCATCTTCAAAAGTTCTACAACCGGTAGATCGTTTAAAAGTCAAAGTATATAAATTGGGTAAAAGGGGATATGATAATGTAAAATGTTTAAAGTCTAACAGAGTTGATTCAAAACAGCTCGTGTTACCAATGCATTCAAAATCCTGCAATGGTGTGTTATACATCATTATTAAGAAATAGTGGTTTACATACAATATGTGTTAGCCCCTATCCTCCCTCCCTTCACTTCCGCTACTAACTCAACCCCCCTCACCAAATCACATTACTTGCACGTAATTTTGCTTTCAATAAAATCTTTGACTAAGGATGTCCGTATAAATCGGACGAAATATTTCAACTCTTAGATTTGTTTTGAGTTATCATTTCTTGTTCACTATCCTTTTACCTACCTCATAGTATATGGTGTGGTTAATTTGCATACTGATTTTAACTAAACTAAGTTTAATAAATAATTAGTTGGTTTTACTAATTTCTAATATTGTTTTATTCTCAAACATTAAGAGCAATCCTATGTATCATGTTATTTTTTTAAATGAATTACTCTCAGTGTGTGTTACCTAGCAAAAACAACATTGAGTATTTTCAGGGTACTGTCCTAATTAAAAAAAATCTTGTGTAACGTATTGGCGTTTTACCGTGTCTCCCAGTGCCTCAAAATGCACGGCACTATTAAGGCTCGTACGGTCGTGTATCAGGGGTTGGCACGTTGGCTTGTTGATCAGCACAAACAGAATCCCAGCAGTTCTTTAAGTCCACGAAGGAACCTTTCCTCTTTACTGAATGAATTTTATTGGCCAGGGAAAGATATCACCTTACAAGACAAGTGGTTCTTCGTTGCGGTCAATTAACTTTATCTCCACTGGTATCTGTTTCATTCATAACATTCGTAGTATTTTTTGTAGTAGAGTAAAGTTGACAACAGACTTTTCGTTTCTTTTTTAATGACTTGATTTATTCAATTTCGGCTTCTTAACTCTGAGAGAGAGAGAGAGAGAGAGAGAGAGAGAGAGAGAGAGAGAGAGAGAGAGAGAGAGAGAGAGAGAGAGATTCGGTTTCATTAACACATGTTTTTTAGTAATTCTTAACTTCGTTCCAACGGTCAGTGCCAATTATCAGGCTTCATTAATAGATATGTTTTTAACTTCGTCCAGTGTAAAATATCAAATCTCAGGTTTCAAACCCAGCGACACCAGGTCTCGATTTCAGGACCCCAGTCGCTTGCCTCTCACCAACTCGGTCAAACGGTTCCGTCAACCCGACTGTCAAACCAACTCCACGGCCGCAGACCAAAACTCAACTGATCTTACTCCCTCGGTCTCCAGAACTCAACTGTCGCAAAATCTAAGGTTCCCTCATTATATAGAAATGGCTGAGGAACTTTCTAGAATGTGGAATCTATCGAAGGTTCTAATTGTTCTACCAAATTGTGCGTGTCAATTAAGAGGTCAACGGGTCAACCATCCTTTCTTCTGACAAAGGGATTAAACTAAATTTGAATAGCAAGATCCCAGACTCACTGGCTACGAATCGACTCACAGGTGATAACGA
>CM042178.1:2894237-2906737 GCA_023376005.1 Doryteuthis pealeii
GGTGAATTTACAATTAAATATCCTTCTAATTAAGAGTTGCTCAGGCGCCCAACAAACCCTTGGGAGTATATATATTGAATTAGGAATTCCAGTCCTACGCAAATGCTTACCTAGGGAATAAGACATGGCTAAGATTAATAAGTAATAACTATATAACCACCCCATTTATATATAATAATATATTCACCCCGTGTCAATTAATCTGGTATATTAGGCCTATACTATTGTCTGAGTCCGCCCTTATGTCATCTACTTAGAGGGCTATCTATGTGATCAATACTCACTAAGAGTGTATATAGAGTTGTTTATCTTAATATATTATGATTTTATTTAGTTATTACATTAGTTGCCTATATGAAAGATAATTACACCATCTTGTTTAACAATAACTAGTCACTAATAACAGATTCTACGACTATGCCTGGCATTATATATGAATAAATGCTAATATATTATCTGGGATTTATTGAGTACTATTTTGCTTACATAATAAGTTATTATAAATATGTCATTTTGAGATTCGTATACATAAAAAAGCTGAAAAAATAGTAAAATCTATATAATTTAATAGATGTCGCCTCTAGATCAAGGTAATAAATACTTGTTAGTATTATATTATACATATATATAAATATATAATATTAAATCCGTATATGATATATCATCATGTGAATATATTCTTATATTATAAATTATTATGGGACTATGAAAATGTATATATATATATCACTAACTATCACTACTCTAATTCTGATTTAATGCACACAGAGGTATATAATAGATTTATTTATATTATATATTTTAATAAAATAAATATACTATTTTTATCTTATTTACGTCAATATGAAATGTATATATATATATATAATATAAAACTCATCTATATATATAATACACTTTTCATATATTATATAGTATTATAACCTATAATATTGAATAATGTTATATACATACTAATATAAATTGACAATGCTACTATATATATTACATTATTTCATTTATACTAACTAAGTAATATCTGATATAATATATTATATATACATTTTCATATATTATGATTATATTTATACTAAATATTTGATATCACTGATATATATATATATATATGAAAAATAAATCAATATCTGGCGTGTAGTCTTACATTAGGCCGAAGTGTGAATATGATCATACACACCAACGGATGATGCTGATGATGCAAATCCTTGAAAATTACCATCTTTTTTCAAATTGTGCTGTGGAACCGTGTTAACTTGCTTATTACCTTGTAGCTGGAATCATGCACATTTTTGATACTTTTTAATACATTTTTTTTATATTAAATTTTTTACAACAAACTCTTTTGAGTTTTCTTTGTGGAATAAATATTAGCTCCTTGATTGTCCTTAAAAATAAATTTATATACTTCTTTTAAACACAGAATATGCATACAAAATCCATTGAATACATTCGATATACAGGGCGCTCCGAACATGACGTTCCATATATATGATAGCACGCACTATTGCCAAGACTGTTTCATCGCTATTTACTTCAGTTCTTATACCGTTGGTGCTTTGTAATCATAAGATGCATCCGCGCCAATCTGCGCATATGAAGACCTTCAGTGGCTTGAGTGAAATAGGTCGGGAAACAGGATCTATGTCAGCCAGAATACTAATAACATCATTGTTTGTTTTCTTTCTAAAAATGTTTAATTCGATCACTGTCTCCGATCGACTTCCATCTCACTTTATATATATATTTATAGTATATTAGTACATACTATAATATATAATAATAATACCTAGCAAAATAAAAAACGGTCCCCCGGGCGATGTAAAGAATAAATTTTTATAAACATATGCGCCTGAGGCGCGCTCAGTGAGTCCTTAAAATCCTGTGGTGTTTGTCTGGTTCGCTGTCCAGGGTTCCTTTTAGCAGATTTTATTTACTCAATGTTCAGTCCCGAGGTTAACCCTAAAGGTAGTAAGAATCATCACATCTTCATATAAAGAATCAAAAAAAATAAACTTACTTTTGAGAATATGTAACATTAATATGTATTAAAATACAAACATATAACTGATATATAAGATACTATATCTGGACATACGACTAGGTCACATATTTTCATATTTAATCAATATACTGCTTTGTCTTAATAAAATCATTGTAGAGACTATCATATAATTGTATTGCATGTTCAATTGGTTAGTGTATTTATCTGCGGTAATGTTATGACGATTTGGGTAATGTGACGGTAAGGAGTGACGTAATTTTGTACAGACAAAAACCGGAAAAGCGAATCTTCCATTATTAATAGAATATGTATATATATCCTACCTGTATTTTGTCTGATCATGTTTGTACTATTTCCTCCAGGAATTTGAGCACTTTTCTGATTAGGCGATCTCTTTTCTGTTATCGTTTATTATAATAGATGAGTAGTTAGCTAATATCTTTATAATATATATTAATACATATATGTTCGTATCTCTATAACAAATATATAGATTATATATTAATTGAGTTACGACTCCTAAGAATAAACATATTAAAACCTTCTGCGATTAATTTAATAGCACCATACGTCACTCCAGTCCTATTCGCACCTTAAACACACAGCTTCTGATACAATATTTTATTTCTAAAAAAATCGAAAGAAGTTGAACACTACCTTACCACCTCTCTCCTCGCCATTCGCGCTTGTATTTAAATTTCGTTAAATCCCCCCCCCCCAAAAGTTAATCAGGCGTGAGCATTTTCGGCTAATGTTTACCGATCGACGATAAGCAGATTTGCAGCCATTCTAATACGCTTTATTGGTAGCTTATTGACAGCCTCCTCCTCCTCCTCCTCCTCCACCTTCTCTTCTTCCGCCTTCCCCTCATCTTCCGCCTTCTCATCCTCGGCCTACTCCTCCTCTGCCTTCTCCTCTGTTCATGACTAAAATGTCTTTCTTCTCTTTTCTTATCTATCTAATAACGCTTTATTGGTAGCTTATTGAACAGCCTCCTTCGCCTTCTCCTCCTCCTCCTCCTCCGCCTCCTCATCCGCCTTCTCTCTTCTGCCTTGCCCTCCTCTTCCGCCTTCTCATCCTCCGCCTACTCTTCCTCTGCCTTCTCCTCTGTTCTTGACTAAAATGTCTTTCTTCTCTTTTCTTATCTATCTAATACGCTTTATTGGTAGCTTATTGAACAGCCTCCTCTGCCTCCTCCTCCTCCACCTCCTCCCTCATTCTCTTCTTCAGCCTTCCCCCTCATCTTCCGTCTTCCCCTCATCTTCCGCCTTCTCATCCTCCGCCTACTCATCCTCTGCCTTCTCCTCTGTTCTTGACTAGAATGTCTTCTCTTTTCTTATCTATCTAGTACGCTTTATTGGTAGCTTATTGACAGCCTCCTCTGCCTCCTCCTCCTCCGCCTTCTCTCTTCCGCCTTCCCCTCATCTTCCGCCTTCTCATCCTCCACCTACTCCTCCTCTGCCTTCTCCTCTGTTCATGACTAAAAATTTTCTTTCTTCTCTTTTCTTATCTATCTAATACGCTTTATTGGTAGCTTATTGACAGCCTTCTCCTCCTCCTCCTCCTCCTCCTCTCCACCTTCTCATCTTTCGCCTTCCCCTCATCTTCTGCCTTCTCATCTTCCGCCTACTCCTCCTCTGCCTTCTCTGTTCTTGACCTAAATGTCTTTCTTCTCTTTTCTTATCTATCTAATACGCTTTATTGGTAGCTTTGTGACACCCTCCTCCTCCTCCTCCTCCTCTCCCTCCTCCTCCTCTTCTTCTTCCGCCTTCCCTCCCTCTTCCACACCTTCTCATCCTCCGCCTTTCTTATCTATCTAATACGCTTATTGGGAGCTTTTTTGAACAGCCTCCTCCGCCTTCTTCCCTCCGCCTTCTCCTCCGCCTTCTCCTCCTTAGTGCTTCCCCCTCCACCTCCTCCTTCTCCCCTCTCCCTCTTCTTCACCTCCTCCGCCTTCTCCTCTGTTCATGACTAAAAATGTCTTTCTTCACTTTTCTTATCTATCTAACACGTTTTATTGGTAGCTTATTGACAGCCTCCTCTGCCTTCTCCTCTTCCGCCTCCTCCTCCTTCGCCTTCTCCTCTTCCGCCTTCGCCTCCGCCTTCTCCCTCCTACGCCTTCTTCTCCTCTGCCTTCTCCTCTGTTTTTGACTAAAATGCCTGTCTTTTCTTTTCTAATTTGTCTATCAAGCCGGTCAGATATTTCAGCACTAATATACAGTGGAAAATTGTATCATTTATCGAACATAATTGCATTCGTATTATTTCGATTATTGGGACTGTTGTCCTCATCTTTATTGTATCTGTACAATGCTTTGGCCGATGTTCCCTCCGGCCTTCTTCAGGTATTTTTTGTCGCACTCGGAAACCTTCTTTTCAAACTCGGGAACCTTATCGTCGTAATCGGGAGCCAACACGGAACTTTGAACCCAACCTTTTATTCAGTCCACGGGGATATCCTGTTCTCATTCCGCTAACCATAGCTGGGTACAAGTGTGAAGCTGTGTTAGCAGAATGAGAACAGTATACCCCCGTAGATTGAATAAAATGTTGGGTGCAAAGTTCCGTGAATGCTCCCGATTACGACAAGAAGGTCCCCGCGTTCGAAGAGAAGGTTCCAGAGACCGACAAGAAAGACCTGAAGAAGGCCGGGGGTCACATTGGCCGAAACGTTGCGTATATAAGAATAAAGATGGGTACAATAGTCCGAATAATACAAATAATACCAATTATCAAGCCTCATCTAAAAAATTCAGAGAAATAGTGCAGATAACAATAAAGATGAGGACAATAGTCTGAATAATACAAATAATACTAATTATCAAGCCTCATCTAAAAAATTCAGAGAAATAGTGCAGATAACAATAAAGATGAGGACAATAGTCTGAATAATCCAAATAATCCAAATTATCAAACCTCATCTCAAAAATTCAGAGAAATAGTGTAAATAACAAAAAAGATGAGGACAATAGTCCGAATAATCCAAATAATACTAATCATCAAACCTCATCTAAAAAAAATTCAGAGAAATAGTGCAGATAACAAATGTAACAGTGATAACATTTTAAAAGATTGAAATCTATTTCCTCAAACGAACGAAATTGAAGAAAAATATTTTGTGTGATAATTGTCCATATTAATTTGCAACATTCACCAAATGGAAGACGTTACAGTTCCAAAATCGGCCTACCCTAGTGTCCATACCTCTACCAGCGGTATAAGTCCGAAAGTAAACGTAATGTTGTGACTATTCAACTACGATATCCACTACGTCACGGGGGCTCCTCCTGGTGTTATTGTGCCCCCTTTTAGTTTTTTTTATTGGGGGGGGGGTATTATTACTTTCGATGGGTCCTCTTAGTTGCTGTACGCTAGTGTCTTTTTTACTATAGGAAATATTTTTGACGTTGTCTTGAAAATTCAACTTAGATTTAGATTTGTTTGGGAGGAAAATCTTATAAAATCCAAATTCCTACCCACTTATCAAATACATGTTTTGAAACATTGATGATAGCCTCCCCTCCCTCCCTCCCTCTCTCTCTCTCTCTCTCTCTCTCTCTCTCTCTCTCTCTCTTTGTTTTCCTTTCAATTCCTCCCCCTCTTTCTTTTCTTCTTAATTCCAATTCCCCCTCCTCTCTCTCTCTCTCTCTCTCTCTCTCTCTCTCTCTTGCCTTTCAATTCCTTCTCCCCCTCTCTCTCTCTCTCTCTCTCTCTCTCTCTTTCTTTGTTTTCCTTTCAATTCCTCCCCTCTTTCATTTCTTTTTAATTCCAATTTCCACCTCCTCTCTCTCTCTCTCTCTCTCTCTCTCTCTCTCTCTCTCTCTCTCTCTCTCTCTCTTTGTTTTTCCTTTCAATTCCTCCCTTCTTTCTCTCTCCTTTTTTTGTTTTATTTTCCTTTTAATTCCAATTCCCCCTCTCTCTCTCTCTCTCTCTCTCTCTCTCTCTATTGCCTTTCAATTCCTTCTTCCCCCCTCTCTCTCTCTCTCTCTCTCTCTCTCTCTCTCTCTTTGTTTTCCTTTCATTCCTCCCTTCTTTCTCTCTCCTTTTTTGTTTTATTTTCCTTTTAATTCCAATTCCCCCTCTCTCTCTCTCTCTCTCTCTCTCTCTCTCTATTGCCTTTCAATTCCTTCTCCCCCCTCTCTCTCTCTCCTCTCTCTCTCTCTCTCTCTCTCTTTGTTTTCCTTTCAATTCCTCCCCTTCTTTCTCTCTCCTTTTTTGTTTTATTTTCCTTTTAATTCCAATTCCCCCTCTCTCTCTCTCTCTCTCCTCTCTCTCTCTATTGCCTTTCAATTCCTTCTCCCCCCTCTCTCTCTCTCTCTCTCTCTCTCTCTCTCTTTGTTTTCCTTTTCAATTCCTCCCCCTCTTTCTTTTCTTTTTAATTCCAATTCCCTCTCTCTCTCTCTCTCTCTCTTCTCTCTCTCTCTCTCTCTCTCTCTCCTCTCTCTCTCTCATTGTCTCAATTCCTTGTCTCACCCCTCTCTCTCGTCTCTCTCCTCTGTTTCCTTTCAATTCCTTCCTCCCTCTTTCTTTTCAATTCAAATTCCCCCCTCTCCTCTCTCTCTCTCTCTCTCATTGCCTTTCAATTCTTCTCACCCCTCTCTCCTCTCTCTTCTCTCTCCTCTCTCTCTCTTTGTTTTCCTTTCAATTCCTCCCCCTCTTTTCTTTCTTTTAATTCCAATCCCCCCCCCCTCTCTCTCTCTCTCTCTCTCTCTCTCTCTTCTCTCTCTCTCTTCTCTCTCTCCTCTCTCTCTCTCTCTCGTCGTTCACGCACCGGCACGCCGCAACAATCGTCACAGTTTCAAGTTATATTATCCCAACTAGCTTTCTTTTTCTTTTTTCTTTTTTTTTTTTTTTTTTTGACAATTGACTTCTCTACTCTTCTCTACTCCAATATTGCTTTATTAGGAAAATACTTTTTGTGTCTTTTCGGGGAGGCCATTTTATCTCTTTTTCTATTTCTTTCTTTTGTTCTTTTTCTTTTTCGTACCCCTCCCTTTTAAATTTCTGGCTTTGTCGTGGAGATTGGCCAACATTTTCAAGCTAATGAAATTAATGTCGCCTCAAAATACGTTCTGTTCCTCGCGATATTTTCAGTCTTCATTTATAGCCCCCAGCCCTCTCCGACCCGCTCGCCATCTTCCGTTCCGTCTGTTCCCATTTATAATCATCTCGTTCTGTTCTGTTCGCAAATCTACTCCTTCTTCTAAATAGTTCGCACGTATCGCGTAACGGTTCTTATTCATATATAGTCCTGATTCAAACCTGTTAAACATTACCGCTTAGGAAATTAATTGACCTTGTGTCACATCCTGCTCGTGTGGAGGGGTTGGTAGATATATAATATATATACATGTAATGAAAAGAGAGAGAGAGGGGGAAGAGAAGGAGGGGAAGAGAGGTGAAATGAAGGGAGAAAAGAGAGGAGAGAGGACAGCTCATATTGTCATTTAGAAAATATATCAGTATGAATGAAGACGTAAAGGTTAAAGTGAAGAAAAAAAATAGATAGAGACAGCAGAGATACAAAGAGAGAGTATGTGGGGAGGAGGACGAGAAGGAATAGAGAAAGAGGACAGTCTACGGAGAAGGAACTCTGAATTCAAACCTGTTAAACTCCGCTTGTAAGGAAAATGTGTTTGGACCTTGTGTTCACATCCTGCTCGTGTGGAGGGGTTGGTAAGATATATATATATATATATATATATTATAGTGTGTTGTGTTGTGTGTGGGTGTGTGTGTGTAGTGTTGGTGTAATATTATCCAGCATTGAATGGTCCGAAAAGTAGGGTTGACATGCTGGTAAAAAACAGAAACAACCAAAGTAACCTATCTCTCGATCTTTCCTCTCTCTCTCTCCTCTCTCTCTCGCCCTCGTTCCCTCTCAGCATAACCAGTAACGTGAACTTGGACTGGGAGCATCAGGAGGTTGTTGATGGGTGGGCGGTGTCAGTGTTGGAGCTCGGTGCAGGATGGGTCTTAGAGTGGTCGTGGTGAGATGTATGTATAGGGAGTGGATGTGCTGTGGGTGAGAGTGGTCAAGGGCGATTCGGTGTTGGAGGTGGTGCGAGCGCTGAGTGTTGGTCTAGCGGATTGCCTGGTGGCATGGTAGGTGTTTCGTGCGTCGAACGGGGAGTCATTGTTACTTCGCTTACTGACTATGCTTGGGCTTATTTTCGTTTGTTCTTGCTGTTAGTGCTATGCGTTAGCATTTCTGTCTTGCTCAGTGTTCCTGTAGGGTGGTTTGGTTGCGATCGTGAATATCGCTGGTCTCTCGTGTCTCTCCTCAACTCACCCGCTAGGGTGCTGGTGTCTAAATCACTCACCAGGGGCATCAGGGCACACACACTCTCTCTCTCGTCTCTCTCTCTCCACACACATCACACACACACACACATACGTATGCTCTCAGTCTCGTTTCTAATCTCTCTCTCTCTCACACACACACACAGCACACACTCTCTCCTCCTCTCTTCTCCATCACACACACACGAACGACAGATCACGATTGATCTGACACACACACACATACCACAGACAGCATCCACATACACTTCTAGTCGTCTCTCCCCTCTCTCCCGTCTCCCTCTCTCACAACAACACACACACCACAACACTCACACATACGTAGCTCTCCCATCTCTTTCCTAATCTCCTCTTCTCACAACACAACAGCCACACGAGGACAGCACACTCTCGTCTCGTCCTCTCGTCTCATCTCGTTCTCGTCTCTGGTCTTCTCTCTCGTCACCACACACAGCAGTTTCGGCGTCTCCGGGCACACACACAGACAGCACACACCGTTGCCAGAATTTGCTGGCACAAAAATAACAAAAAACTATCTCTTTATATTTCAACACAACACACACTCTCTTCTCTCTCTCTCACTCGTCTCCTGGTCGCTCTTCTCTCTCTCTCTCCTCTCACACACACACACACACATGAACTATTCTACTCTCTCTCTCTCTCTCTCCATCTCATCTCTCTCTCTCTCTCTCTCTCTCGCACACACACACACACACACATATACGTATGCTCTCTCTCTCTCAACTTCTTCTCTCTCCTATCTATCTATCTATCTATCTCTTTCTCTATCTCTCACACACAGAAACACACACACGCACAACATACACATACACACACACGTGTACACCATGGGGCAGTATTGCTCGGCACAAAACTCAATCTTACCGACATAATTTAGAGGAACAAAAGGCGTTCAAATACGTTCTGTTCTTTCTCTATTATTTTCAGTCTTCATTCAACTTATCCGTAACGTTCTATTCATAAATGTCTCATTTTATATTTATAAATCCCTTTCTATCAATTCAACTCACAGAACCGTCTCCAAGATAACTTGCTCCTCTCCGTGTAACATAATGGCAGTGAGGGGTGGAGCCATCAGTGGTACCTGATATGTAAATTAGCACGGAAAAGTTTTAAGCAAAAATTATGTGTTAGATGAGAATGGGGAAGTTTAAGGATGAATCATCATAGCCATATGGCATTGTTTGATTGGACGAGCCGATGAGATGTGGCGAAGTGTGAGAGAGGAAGAGTGAGAGGTGACTGAGTCTGGTAAAAGAGAGGGTAAAGACATGGGCTCTTGATCTCGGCAGTTGCGACTTTGAGGGAGAATAAAAAATCTAATGAGAAAAAGAAGTGGCCTTTTGTTGTTACTAAAAACTATAAATGGCACAAAGCAAAATATCCCCGAGCACCCCAAGCATCAGCATCAGCCCGGCAATCAGATTCAAACCTCTCCACATAGCACAGAAGATGAGATAAGTATACAACTATTATTTCTGGAGAAATTACGTGTTAGATGAGAATGGAAAAGTTTAAGGTTGAATCATCATGAGACCACATAGCATTTTTTCTATTGGTGGAGATGTGGCGAAGTAGGAGGGAAGAGGAGTGAGAGGTGAGAGTGGACAGAGTGAGTCTGGGACAATGCGCTGAGAGAATAAGACATAGGCTCTTGCTCTCGGCAGTTATGGTAAAATGCGTTGAAAGAGCCAGACATGCTCTCAGCAGTTGTGACTTGGGGATAACTAAAAATCTCATGAGAAAAAAAGAAGTGGTCTTGTGTTATTACTAAAAACTCTAAATGGCACAAGGCAAGATGTCCCTCAGCCCAGCAACCAGATTAGAACCTCTCCACCTTGGAGATATCTCTAATCTTAACATTAACTTAAAAACATCTTCATTCCTTACCAAACTGGGTATCTTCTCTATTCTCTTGATTTCCAGGCACAACATCTTCAATCTCATGAGAAAAAGATAAGTGGCCTTGTGTTATAACTAAAACTATAATGGCTCAAGGCAAGATGTCCTCAGCACTCCAAGTTTGTTTCCCAGACTCCAAACATCCAGAAATTGTTGGCCAACTGAGCATCAACTTCAGCAACCAAGATTCGAGCCTCTCCAATGTAGCACAGTAGTGAAATAAGTATACAGTTAATTGAAGTAAGACGTAGCAAAGTGGAAGAGAGAAGGAGTGAGAGTGTGAAGTGAGTCTGGCACAATGTGTTGAGAGAGCAAGGCGTGCTCTCAGTAGTTGAGACGTTGGGGATAACTAAAAATCTCATGAGAAAAAAAGAAGTGGTCTTGTGTTATTACTAAAAACTATAAATGGCCCAAGGCAAGATGTCCCCAGACTCTAAACATCCAGGAATTATCAACCAACTCAAGCATAGTCTCAGCAACGAAGATTCGAGCCTCTCCAAGTTAGTAACCGTTCAGAGAGGTAAGTATAAAAAATATTTCTACTATCAACTTTAAAATAAAAAATCCCAACACATCGTCAGTTTTATATATTTCTTGATGATTCGACATGGAATTCCCATTGGGGTAAAATAAAAATCTCACGAGAAAAGGAAATGGATTTTTTCCATAAATTGGGTATACTTATACTTTTCTAATATACAGATACTCTCATAGAAATATTAACATCTTTTTTATTAATCGATTTAAAAATGTTAACACCCTTATAGGAATACCTTTAATATATTAATTAACCATTGAAATTAATTTTAATCTATCATTGAGACAGTGTTTTTGTTAGTAATTTAGTTTTTTTGTTCCATTTTAAAACAATACGTAATTTAAAAACACCTTAATCCCCTAAAACCGTAACCCAATTCGCAAAATGTTAATTCATAGACTGTAGTTAAAAAACTGTCATTGGGGACCACCAAAAACTTTCCGTTTTAAATTTTCCAACCTAAATCAGAAGTCAGTCGAATTAGTTGCATGCCATAGAAATTTTGAGAATTATTTTCAATATTTCTAAAAGATTTTTTTCAACGAATGAAAGAATTTATATTACATAAAAAAATGAGGGGTGGGAGAGGGGGTGGTAATTGGTTAGTTGACCTTCACCTCCCATACTAACCAACTTCCACCCCCTCTCCCTACCTCCTACACCAACCAAACGTCATCCTACCCATTATTATTATTATTGTTGTTGTTGTTGCTGTCGTTGTTGAACTGGAAATTGCTTTATTCATTAAGTTTGGGCATCTTAATGCTTTTGCTCAAAATGAAAATTTAAGAAAAATCAAAAGTGTTAATTTGTGTTAATTTGTGTTAATCAGCATCCAGCATCCTCACCTAGTTTGTCAATATAGGTCCTGGCTGGGTGGCCCGAACTTGCATGCCCATGTGTTGGCTTCCACAGGAGTATGTCGCTTATGAGCTCGTCCTTGTTTCTCCAGCAGTGTCCCGCATGCCTAGTCCGTCTTACTCGTGTGGTTTGAGAGATGGGTGACAAGTGGCCATACAGCTGCCTCCTTGTGGGGTGCTGTTTCCACGACTTGTTTAAGACTGCACGCAGCATTCTTGTGCATGTCCCATCTAGCTTATTTTCAAGGCGCTTCGTTAGGGTCCAGGTGGTGCATCCATACAGCAATAATGATATAACCACAGCCTGGAAGAATTGTCGCTTTAGCTTGTCAGCGAGATCGGATTTCCATATGACTGATAATTTGTTTGTCGCCAACCATGCCTTTCCCATTCGTGTATTGATATCGCTCTCTGTGGATGAGATATTACTACCTAGGTATGTGAATTGTTCTACTAACTTGAGAGGCTTACCGTCAAGTGTGGAGCAGTCTCCTTTCTTTTTGAAGCTCATGAACTCAGTTTTATCAGTGTTCACATACAGGCCGATGTTCTTTGCTGCCTTCTCTAAGCTAAATAGCACAAGGCACTCAAAGACACCATAAAATTGCCAGTCACTTGAACATAATGTAATCTATACATATATAAAGGGCAGTTGTGTGTACGCGTATGTCCGGAGGAAACTTCGAAAATAAAACAATTAACGACAAAGTAAAGTCAGTCATCGGGGCGGCCTAAAGTCGGTATCAGCGAGGGAGTCTATCCCCTTTTCAATAGCGCTAGACCAAGGAGATTATTTTAGTGTCTGAGGTGGAGCGCCACACCTACCATCAGCTCCTTACTTTACCGCACAGATCCCTGTGCTACTCATACGCTGAGT
>CM042178.1:2916737-2939237 GCA_023376005.1 Doryteuthis pealeii
TTCTTTCTCCTTATACTTCTTTTTCTTCTTCTTCTTCTTCTTCTTCTTCTTTTCTCTGTCTTCCCAGCATCCTTCTTCCCCCCTGCAAAACAAAACAAAAAAAATAAAAAGATAGAAAAAAATAAAAACGAAAGAAACAATTTAAAATTCCTTAGACGTAACAAACACGTAATTTACGACCGGTATCAAACAGCTTAGAGAGTTACTTCCCCTTGGAATACCGATGTTTAAAAAAAAAAAGAAAAAAAATTATTTATTACTATTTAAAGATGTTTTATTGATAAAACATTCTGGTTTTTTCTTCTTTTTTTTTAAATTCCGTTTTACTATTTTCTTATTTCTCCCTTCATTTTCTTTCTTTTTATTATTATTATTCTTTGACTATAAATGTGTTTATTAATCGACTTGCACCTTCTTCGTTTTTTTTTCTTCAGCCTCATCAATTCATTTTCTTATTTCATGATGGGCGTTCGTCTCTGTAAAAAAAAAAAATCATCTTTGCATTTTAAACAACTTGTTTCTTTTTACGTTTGATGATTTGATCAATGCTTTTTCGCCCTGTTCTTAACTAGAAGCGGCTACCCAGTGCCGCCAGGGTAGAGGAAGGACGAATTATTCGTAGCTAAATTCAGAATTTAATCATTGCTTTAAAGAATTTCTTTAAAAAGTAAAGGGTTAGGGTTAGTGAAACCATTAGAATTAGAGCAATTAATCTGTTAAAATTAATTTTCTGACTATGAATTTACCTAGAGAGCTCTACTCCCCAGCTTGTGTTCTGTGGGGATCAAAAAATACGATCAAAAAATACGAAAATAAAAATAAAATAAAAAGAACAATACACTCCCATGGGGCTTTGACCGGAAGAACCCTTTTTGCGCATGTCCGACAAAAAGGACTGAATTCCTACCCACAAAATAATCCCTCGGTCATTCGAACTGAGGTCGTAATTGGGTCTAGTTGGTCCTATTAGCCAGGGAGATTTTCCCTCGCTACATGTCACTATTGCCAGGTCAATAAAGCCTAAGTCATAAAGCCACCTCTTGCCTTTGTCTCTTTCCTTCTCTTTCCTCTTCGTTCCTTAAGTTTCATGTCAGCGTACCAGTCCATAAGAACATAGAACCAGCTTTTATTGGCGCAAACAACCTTAACTTAGCCCTATAGTTCTCTACTGAGACAGCATCGTCTCCGATGGCTGAGTCATTGTTACATAATTGTTAGTACCCTAACACTTATTTATAGTAGTGTAGAAACCAAAATGGCTGTTATAATTTGCAGTCGGCGGCCTTGAAGGATTGAGTGACACGACTTGACCTCACCCTGATCCTCCTTCCGGTGGATACCATGAGAATCGGTGGAGAAGACCCTCTTCAGGTTTAGATTAGAAAGAGAGTTTAGTTCAGTATCGACCAAACCACGAAGGTGGTAAGTCGCGTTAGCGCACTGCCGACTCAATCTGTGCAGGTAGTCTGGTGGGGATTTCAGAATAAAATATGATCTAAGTTAAATCGAAGTCTTGTGTTATTATCTAAAAACTACCAATGACACAGGGCTTCTGATAAAGAGAAATCCCCAATGGAAGACCAGACACAAAGTCCCCAAGACGAAGTCCCAAGAGGAAGTCCAAACGCTAGAAGAAAGAATATACAACATCATGTCTGCCGAAGTGATAATGGACGAATCCCGAAGGACATCCTCTATGCAGAGCTTTTGTCTGGTAAGAGACAGATTGGTCACACCCAGCTGCGTTTCAAGGATGTCTGCAAGAATGATCTCAGGTGCTTTGGCATTGCCCCTTCCAGCTGGGAAAATTTGGCCCAGGAGCGCCTTCAGTGGCGGCAGGCTCTCCGTAGAGGACTGTTTATGTCTGAAGTCATCCTGGCGCAAGACCATGAAGCCAAGAGGTCCAGAAGAAAGCAGCGGCAACAAAGCACCGGCACATCAACATCTTCAGGGACAGCCTTCACATGCGACATCTGTGGTCGAGAATGTTTTTCAAACATTGGACTTCACAGTTACAGGAGGTGCTGTAATTTCAGGGACACAAAAAAACTTTATTATAGTCTTCCGAGACTGAAATGCCAATAATGATACCAAAGGCAAAAAAGTTAGTCACGCAGATCCATTATTACTGAATCACGAGTTATATCGTCGCAGGAAGCCCCATTAAAACCCCTACATAAAAATACCTTGCGTTGATCCGGGTTTTTTTTTTGGGGGGGGGCCAGAAAAAAAAACCTGCACAGATACTCTGAAAAGAAAAATTAATGTCTCATATCTAAAATATTAAATGCAAAAAAAATCCATGTTGTTGCTATTTAAATTCTAGTTTTTAATTGTCACAAATATAAATCAAATCTTTAATATTTTTGCTAAAAATCAAGATCTGGTGATAGTGAATGTGTATACGTATTTCCTTTGTCATAAATCGTTTTATTTTCGTACTTTCCTCCGGACATACATACACACTAACTGTCCTTTATATATATACTAGAAGTGGCTACCCGGCGTTGCCTGGGTAGAGGGGGGATTTTTAAAAAGTTAGTCTCGCAGATCCATTATTACTTATCACAAGTCAGATCCTCACTGGATGCCCCATAAAATCCCCACGTAAATATATAACAATATAGCAAGAAATTTTAATTCAATAATTTACAAAAAAAAAAATTTAAATGAGGCGATTAATTCAATCAATCAACATCATATTTCAATTACCTTCTGTTACTATACAAATTTTAATTTTTAAATATCTTTCCAAATATAAATAAAATCTTCATTATTTTTGCTCAAAAACCAAGCCCTGGTGATAGTGAATGTATATATATATTTACTTTGTCGTTAATTGTTTTGTTTTCGTAGTTTCCTCCGAACATACACGCCAACTGCCCTTTATATGTGTACTAGAAGCGGCTACCCAGTGTCGTCTGGGTACAGAAGTATTGATTTGTTTACTTTTGAGATTTACAAATGCCGGACATTTTAAGTAGAATTTCAATGCTATTTCTATGTATATCTAAATGTTTTGATATCTTTGAATATAAACAATATTTTCATAATTATTGCACAAAAAAGTAAAGACTGGTGATATTTAATGGACAGAGACACAACTTGTCTAGTACATCTTTGTGAATGCCGGATGAAAGTGAGACAGATAGTTTCCTTTTACTACCATTTGGTTTCCTGTCCCTCGTGTCAGATCGGTATGACTCGTTGCCATACACTTACCCAAGAGTTTTGCAAAATTACCGTTATTTTTGGAAGATATTGTTGCGCAAAGAATATGCTTGTAAAATCCACATTCCGAGTACAAATACGAAACTACGAATTTTTGTAGGCTGACTTGTTCATAGTTCTTTTTTTCTTTCTATTACACAGTTAAACCTGGGAGAATTAATAAAATATGGAATTAATTTTTATTCGAAATTTCAAAGTTATTTTCTTGTCGGTTCAATTAAAGACACACTTCTCACCATTTATGCTTGAATAATAAAGAAATCACCGGGCGTCACCCATGATGCAATGATTCGGGAATTGGCTAGCTCAATTCTAACGGGTCTTTAGCCTTGTGCCAAACTAGCTCTACTAAATGGCAACAATTAAAAAAAAGTTTCAAATCTGTGCTAAAAGTCACCACCTCATCAACTAGGGGTCAAATAGATATGTTTGAAAATTATCTGAGGAATAATTATGTGTTAATTATTATTATTAGTTACTTGAATCATCATCATCATCATCATCATCATCACGTAGTGCTGACAGCACGGATTACTATGAATCTTTCGCCACCTGTCCCTATCAGTCAAGGCTTCAAGCAGGTGTTCTGCACGGCATCTCATATGGTTTTCGTATAAAAGAGACGCATGACGCTTCTTTACTGATGTCATTAAGTTTATTTAATAAACACCGTGAAACTGTACAAGGAAAAAAAAACAAATTACATTTAATAAACGGATAACAGCAAATACATTTCAAAGAAATAGAAAATTCGAAGGAAATGGGACAACAGCTTACCGTGTCGGCTGTCCCGACCAGTGGCGTAAACTTAAAAGGGTTCGTTTATAATTTCCCCTTACCACTTTCCGGTTAGAGATTCGTAGAACGCAGAAATTAATGATCAGTACAAGATGAAATTAATAAAATCCACTAAACTACTCTAAATTGGATATTGTGGTTGTAGTTAATTTTATAAATAAAAAAATCTATTATCATACTAAAGCTGAGTTAATCAACTTTTGCTTTCTAAAGGCTTTTTTACTGTTTAGTTTAATGACACGAAAATTATACTAAATTATTCCTTACTTTTAGGATTGAATTATGTTTGAAAAAAATTATGTTTTAATTGGTTCTAATAAGTCGTAATTTGAAATTAAGTCAAACACCGACCAATCTCTTACTTTACTCTGTGTCTATCTCTTTCTTCCCCTCTATGTATCTCTTGATTACCTCCTTGTTATATAATGTTAGTTTCTCTGGAGAGTAGAGAGAGAGAGAGAGAGAGAGAGAGAGTAGGGGAGAATTTGAAATGTATTTCTATGTTAAATTTCATAACCAGCAACCCGTAGCTTAATTGAGGTCAAATATTCCCTTTCTTAGAAAGCTTACAAAATGATTTTAAGGTTTTGTCCGGTCGTATTTTTTTTTATTCCCTTTGCTAACTCACTTTTCCCTAATCTCAGTTATCTATATAACTGTTATATATCTATATATATATATATATATATATATCTATATATATATATATATCTATATATATATATATATATATATATATATATATATATATATATAATATACTGTTATCTATATAACTGATAAAAGATGATGATCTTTTCAAAACTTTCTGGCCAACTTTTTTATATTTGAATGGAATCCGTGGATTAGTCCACCGAAGTTCGTATCCCGAGTACTTTCGGCACTTCGAAGTGCCATCATCAGGGGTGATGTGTTCGAGTTTTTTTTCAAGTTAGTATATTAATGGATGTGGAGGCTGGAAGGAGGAGAAAGGAAGTGCCGAAAGTGTTTAATTCTACATGTATAGATAAAAAAAATGCTGCCGAAATACACACACACACACACACACACACACACACATATATATATATATATATATATATATATATATATATATAAAATGTTGTTCTGGTTCCAACGGGAGAAAATGTAATATTTTATAAAAAAAAAAAGGAAGAAGGTCCGCAAAATGTATCGTTCTCAGAAAAATGTTTATTCTTTTTATTTCACATACGCAACACGTGTTTCAGATATTCTGGTATCTTCTTCAGGCTTTGGTCAATACATATATTGATATATATATATATAATATATATACATACATAGGTTATGCATGTTTCTGTAATTTTTCTGTTATGGTTGTTTAATAACGGTTGAACGCTACGTTATTCTCTTCAATATTTGCGTGCGATTTGCGCATGACCCGCATGTGACATGCGCGCAAAAATTGAGAAAAAAAAATGATGATGTAATGTTCCACAATCTTTGCGTGCAAGTCGCACGCAGGTCACGGCTTAGTAATAAATTTATTAATTTATTAACTGAGCTTTCATTACTATTTTAATAGGTATAGTTCATCCGATGTTAGTAAAGTTTTTGTCGTGTTGTGTGTGTATATGTATGTGCGCATGTGTGTGTTAGGTTTAGTTTAGTTGTGTGTTTGTGTATATGTCTTAGTACGTTCCTATGTATGTGCGTCTTTTTTGTATATACATGTATACGCACATACATACATATATTTCATATTATATAATTTGTATATTTTGTTTTGTGGTTTTACATGTTTGTGCAGTAAAAATATATATATATATATATATATATATATATATATATATATATATATATATATATAATCCAAAAGTCCAGAGAAGAAATCTTCCTTACGACACAAGAGTTTTATTTAAAAAACCTGTCGCAGTTTGAGAGCTCAATGTGTGCTCTTAATGTTAGAATCACAGAGCAAATATATAAGTAAAGAAATAACAACAGACTTAGAGATTTAGCATTATAGTCTATTTCAGGGAGCTTAGACAAAGTGTCTAACTCTCCCGACTCATCAGATGCGAATGATGAATTCTTTATTACTTTAAAGGCATTTGAAAACAGATTTTTTTTTAAATTTTATAGTCCTGTGATATGAAATCCTTGATGTTGCAAAAAAAATGTATGTTGTAGTTTCAAATATGAGCACTTCCGCCACAAAAATCTCGGTCAACAATCAATGTATCTCTTAATGTATCTCTTATTGCAACATAAAATCTGTTTTCAAATGCCTTTAAAGTAATAAAGAATTTCAACATTCGCATCTGATGAGTCGGGAAAGTTAGACACTTTGTCTAAACTCCCTGAAATAGACTATAATGCTAAATCTCTAAGTCTTTTGTTATTTCTTTACGATGGTTTAAGAGAAAATTCAATTCTATTTTTAAAAGATGTGGTTATTATTTTTATCTCATACGGCAGATAGTCAGGCAGACTGAGAGAAAGAGATAGACAGACAGGCAGGCTGAGAGAAAGAGATACACAGACAGATAGACAATGAAAAAGACAGACGGATAGATAGACTGAGAGAAAAGGACAGACAGATAGATAGACTGAGAGAACGAGACAGACAGATAGATAGAGAAAGAGATAGATATAGATAGACTGAGAGAAAGAGATACATAGATAAACTGAAAGAAAGAGATAGATAGATAGATAGATAGATAGATAGACTGAAAGAAAGAGATAGATAGATAGATAGATAGATAGATAGACTGAGAGAAAGAGATAGATAGATAGATAGATAGATAGACTGAGAAAAAGATAGATGGATAGATACATAGATAGACTGAGAGAAAGAGATAGATAGATAGATAGACTGAGAGAAAGAGATAGATAGATTAGGAAGTAGCAAAAAAAATCGGATACTACGAGTTTTAAAAGCGAATTAAGAATAATTAAATCTATTATTTAAGGTTAAACTTTATCTAAATCAATAAGTAGTAACATCATAACCATCATTAAAAAAAGAAAAATATAATTACATATGCAGTTTATTTTTAAAAGATTTAAAAATACTTGTTTTGGTCAATTTTGTTCGCCGACGCCATTTTGGCTGTTTTTCAATGGTTTTAGGCGTTTGTTTACAATTTTAACGTAACATTTGGGATGGAAAAAAAATTTACCCAAAAATCAGGTAATTATCCGATTTTAATGAAATTTTCATTATTGATTTAACAATTTATGAATTTTATAATGCATCAGTTATTTTATTTGAAAACTTTAATTTAGCATTTTTGCTATGAAAAATTAATATATAAAATTCATTTAAAATATGAAAATCCTGATGTTAAGTTTAAAATGTTATATTTTTAGATTCTAGAAATAAATATCTACTTAATGCAAACCTTATTTTTTTTGACGAAAGTAATAAGTTTTGAAGAAAAACTCGATTGAAAATGTACCCCCTCCCTCTTTAAGGCAGAAAAAACATCGATGTTATTTTTTGCTTTTATCAAATAATAGCCAATTAAATACTTATCGAAATGGGTAAAAAAAAATCTCCAAAAAATTAATTATTTATCATTTTTTTACATTTTATTTTTCGATTTTTGGTACTTATTTTCTCATAGAAGGGCAACCGTGAAAAAAGTTTTTGTGTTTCTATTCATAACTTCGGTCTTTTATCTCTTTATTTATAATGTAATTAGTATCAGGTAAGGACCAACTTGAAAGAATTTTACGCCCCCAACATAAGCGGGATCAAAATTAAGTGACCTGAAAAAATTAAAAAGTTTTAGATTAAATAAATAATGCATTATAAAGATCATTCTTCGATAAATAAACACTGAAAATTTCATTAAAATCCGATAATTTCCTGATTTTTGGTAAATTATTTTCTGTTAGGGGGCTAAAGTGATTTGGTCAAAAATGACTTTGAGGCTCTGTTTGCCCAGTCCATAAGATAGATGAGTTAGATTAGATGGACGAGAAATAGAGATAGATATGATAGATAAGATAGATAGATAGCTGAGAGAAGAAGATAGGATAGATTATACTGGAGAGAAAGAGATGATAGATAGATAACTGAGAGAAAGAAATAGATATAAAGATAGATAGAGCTGAGAGAGAATCGAGATAGAGTAGATAGTTAGACAGAAAGAAAAGAAATGGATAGATAGATAGATAGGACTGAGGAAAGAGAGTAGAAGTAACATAGACTGAGAGAAAGAGATAGAGTAGATAGATAGATAGACACTGACGAGAAAGAGATAGATAAGAATAGAAATAGACTGACAGAGAAGAGATAGATAAGATAGACTGAGAAAGGAGATAGATTGATAGATAAGATAGACTGAGAGAAAGAAATAATAAGTAGATGACTGAGAGAAAGAGTAGAAAGATATGAGTAGATGAGAGAACAGAGATAGATAGATCCAATGACTGAGAGAAAGAGATAGGATAGATAGGTAGACTAGAGAGAAGAGATAGAAAGATAGATAGACGTCGAGAAAAAGAAGTAGATAAGATAGATATACTGGAGAGAAAGAGATAGATAGATGAGATATACTGAGAGAAAGAGTAGATAGATAGAATACTGAGCAGAAAGAAATAGATATAATAGATAGACTGAGAGAATGAGATAGAATAGATAGACTGAAAAAAGAAAGAATGGATAGATAGATAGATAAGACTGAGAGAAAAGAGATAGATAGATAGATAGACTGAGAGAAAAGATAGATAGATAGACCTGGAAAAGGAGATAGAATTGATAGATAGATAGGACTGAGAGAAGATAGATAGATAGAAGACTGAGAGAAAGAGATAGAAAGATAGATAGACTGAGCGAAAGAGATAGATAGATACATAGACTGGAGAGAAAGAGGATAGATAGATAGGTAGACTGAGAAGAAGAGATAGATAGATAGGTAGACTGAGAGAAAGAGAATAGAAAATAGACACGACTGAGGAAAGAGTAGATTAGATAGATAGACTGAGAGAAAAGAAATGGATAGATAGATAGACTGAAGAAGAGATAGAAAATAGAAATAGACTGAGAAAGGAAATAGATAATAGATATACTGAGAGAAAGACGATAGATAGATAGATATGACTGAAGAGAAAGAGATAGATAGATGGATAGACTGAGAGAAAAGATAGATGGATAGAATAGACTGGAGAGAAAGAGAAATAGTATAGATAATAAGACTGAGAGAAAGAAATAGATAGATAGATAGACTGAGAGAATGAGATAGATAGATAGATAGACTGAAGAGAAGAAATCGGATAGATAGATGACTGAGAGAAAGAGTGTAGAAAGATAGATAGAACTGAGAGAAAAGAGATAGAAAGATAGATAGACTGAGAGAAAGAGATAGAAAGATAAGATAGATCTGAGAGAAAGAGATGAATAGATAATAGACTGAGAGAAAGAGATAGAAAAGATAGATGACTGGAGAGAAAGAGATACATAGATAGATATACTGAGAGAAGAGATAGATAGATAGATAGATCGACTGAGAGAAAGAATAAAGATAGACAGATAGAGCTGAGAAGATGAGATAGATAGATAGATAGACTGAGAAGAAAGAAATGGATAGATAGATAGACTGAGAAGAAAGAGATAGATAGATAGATAGACTGAAGAAAGAGATTAGAAGATAGATAGATAGACCTGAAGAGAAAGAAATGGATAGATAGATAGACCTTAGGAGAAAGACGATAGAATAGATAGATAGACTGAGAGAAAGAGATTAATGATAGATAGACTGAAGAAAAGAGAAGATAGATAGAATAGGTAGTGCTGAGAGAAAGAGATAGAAAGATAGATAACTGAAGAGAAAGAGAATAGAAAGCATAGATAGACTGAGAAGAGAGATGATAGATATAGACTGAAGAAAGAGATAGAAAGATAGATAGACTGAGAGAAAGAGATACATAGATAGATATACTGAAGAGAAAGAAATAGATAGATAGATAGATAGGACTGAGAGAATGAGATAGATAGATAGATAGCTGAGAGAAAGAAATGATAGAAGATAGAACTGGAGAAAGAGATAGATAGATAGATAGGACTGAAGAAGAGAGATAGATAGATAGTAGATGAGGAAAAAGATAGATAGATAGATAGATAGATAGATAGACGAGAAGAAAGAAATGGATAAATAGATAGACTGGAAAAAGAGATAGATAGATAGATAGACTTAGAGAAAGAGATTGAAAGATAGATAGACTGAGAGAAAGAGATAGAATAGATAGATAGACTGAGAGAAAGAGATAGAAAGATAGATAGACTGAGAGAAAGAGATAGATAGAATAGTAGTCTGAGAGAAAGAGATAGAAAGATAGATAGACCTAGAGAAAGAGATAGATAATAGAATAGACTGAGAGAAATGAAATAGAATAGATAGATAGATAGCTGAGAGAAAGAAATGGAAGATAGATAGACTGAGAGAAAGAGAATAAAAGATAGATAGACTGAGAGAAAGAGATAGATAGATAGATAGATAGACTGACGAGAAAAGAGATAGAATAGATAAGAATAGATAGACTGAGAGAAAGAATAGAATAGATAGATATAGACTGAGAGAGAGATAGATTGAATAGATAGACTGACGAGAAAGAGATAGATAGATAGATAGACTGAGAAGAAAGAAATGGATAGATAGATAGACTGAGAGAAAGAGATAGAAAAATAGATAGACTGGAAGAAAAGAGATAGATTAGATAGAAGACTGAGAGAAAGAGAATAGAAAAGATAGATAGACCTGAGAGAAAGAGATAGAAAGATAGATATAGCTGAGAGAATGAGATAGATAGATAGATAGACTAGAGCAGAAATAAGATAGATAGATAGACTGACGAGAAAGAAATATATAGATAGAGTAGCACTGAGAGAAATTTAGATAGATAGATAGATAGACTGAAGAGAATAGAAAATAGATAGATAGTAGATAGATGAGAAAAAGAGAGATAGATAGATAGATAGACCTGAGAGAAAGAAAATAGATATTGATAGAATAGATAGAGCTGAGAAGAGCAGATAGAATGAATTAGATAGATAGACTGGAGAAGAAATAGATAGATAGATAGATAGAGTGAGAGAAAGAAATAAGAGTAGATATGATAGACTGAAGAGCAAAGAGATACCTATAGATAGATACGCCTGAGTGAAAGAGATAAATCGATAGATAGACTGAGAGAGAGAAATAGATAGATAGATAGATAGACTTGAGAGAAAGAGATAGATAGATAGCATAGACTGAGCGAAACGAGATAGATTGATAGATAGATAGACTGAGAGAAGAAATGGGAATAGATAATGACTGTAGAGAAAGAGATAGAAGAATAGATAGACTGGAGAGAAAGAGATAGATAGATTAGGTAGTCCCTGAGAGAAAAGGAATAGAAAGATAGATAGACTGAGAGAAAGAGATAGATTAGATAAGATAGACTGAAGCAAGAAAGAAATAAGATAGATAGATAGATAGACTGGAGAGAATGAAATAGATAGATAGATAGACTGAGAGAAAGAAATAGATAGATAGATAGACTGAGAGAAAAGAGATAGAAAGATAGATAGACTTGAGAGAAAGAGGATAGATAGTAGATAGACTGAAGAGAAAAGAGATCAGATAGATGATATATTAGACTGAGAGAAAGAAATAGATAGAAGATATGACTGAGAGAAAGAGGATAAGATTGGATAGATAGAACCCTGAGAAGAAAAGAAGATAGATAGATAGACTAGACCTGAGAGAAAGAGATAGATGGATAGATTATCTGGGAGAGAAAAAGAGATAGATAGATAGATAGACTGGAAGAAAGAAATAGATAGATAGATAGATGAGAGAAATGAGATAGATAGATAGATAGACTGAGAGAAAGAAATGGATAAGATTAGAGTAGACTGAGAGAAAGAGATAGATAGATTAGATAGACTGAGAGAAAGAAGATAGATAGATAGATAGACTGAGAAGAAAAGAAATAGATAGATAGATAACCTGAGAGAAGAGATAGATGATAGATAGACTGAGAGAAAGAGATAGATAAGATAGATAGACTGAGAGAATGAAAGATAGATAGACTAGATAGATAGACTGAGAGAAGAAATGATAGATAGATAAGCTGAGAGAAAGAGATAGAAAATAGATAAGACTGAGAAAAAGAGATAGAAAGATAGATAGACTGAGAGAAGAGATAGAATAGATAGATAGATAGATAGACTAGAGAGAAAGAGATAGATTAGATAGATAGATAGACTGGAGGAAATGATAGATAGAATAGACTGAGAGAAGAAGATAGATGATAGATAGACTGAAGAGAAAGAATAGATAGAATAGATAGATAGACTGGAGGAGAAGAATATATACGATAGATTAGACTGAGAGAAGGAGATGAAAGATAGAATAGACTGAGAAGAAGAGATAGAAAAATAGATAGACTGAGAGAAAGGAGAAAGAGATAGATAGGACTGAGAGAAAAGAGATAAGAAAGATAGATAGACTGAGGAAAGAGATAGATGATAGATAGACGAGAGAAAGAAATAATATAGATAGATAGACTGAGAGAAAGAGATAGTAGTAGATTAGACTGAGAGAAAGAAATAGATCGATAGATAGACCTGCAGAAAAAGAGATAGAACATAATAGACTGATAGAAAGACCAATAATATTGATGATAGAATAAGAACTGAGAGAAAAGAGTAGATAGATAGATAGATAGATAGACTGAGAGAAAGAAATAGATGATAGATAGATAGGACTGGAAGAAAGAAATAGATAGAATAGATAGACTGAAGAAAGAGATAAATGAGATAGAAGAGCTGAGAGAGAGAAATAGATAGATAGGAATAAGACTGAGGTAAGAGATAGATAGATAGATATACTTTTGAGAGAAAGAGATAGATAGTAGATATACTGAGAGAAAGAGATAGATAGATAGATAAGATAGACTGAGAGAAAGAAATGATGATAAGATAACTGAGAGAATGAGATAAATAGATAGATAAGACTGAGAGAAAAGAGATTAGCATTTGATAGATAGACTGAGAAGAAGAAAATAGATTAGATAGATAGATAGATAGACTGAGAGAGAGAATATATAGATAAGATAACTGAGAGAAAAGAGATAGAAAGATAGATAGACTGAGAGAAAGAGATAGATAGAGTAGATAGATAGACTGAGAGAAAGGAAGATAGAATAGATAGATAGACTGAGAGAAGAGATAGATAGATAGATAGATAGATAGATAGAATAATAGACTGAGGAGAAAGAAATAGAATGATTAGAAGACTGAGAGAAAAGTGATAGATAGATAGCTGAGAGAAAAATGATAGACTGAGAGAAAGAGATTAGATAGATAGATCGATAGATGAGAGAAAGAGATAGATAGATAGATAGCGAGAGAAGAGATAGATAGAATGATAGACTGAGAGAGAGAAATAGAAGATAGACTGAGAGAAGAGATAGATAGATAGATGACTGAAGGAGAAAGAGATAGATAGATAGATCGATAGATGATGAGAGAAAGAGATAATAGATAAGAATAACTGAAGAGAAAAAATAGTAGAATAGTAGACTGAGGAGAAGAGATACGATAGATAAGATAGACCTGAGAGAAAAATATAGATTGATAGATAGACTGAGGGAAACAGATAGATAGATAGATAGATAGATAGATAGATAGATAGGACTGAGAAAGGCATAGATTGATAGATAGATAGAACTGAAGAGAAAAAATGGAATAGATAGATAGACTTAGAGAAAGAGATGGAAAGATAGATAGACTGAAGAGAAGGATAGATAGATAGGTAGTCTGAAGAGAAAGAGATAGAAAGATGAACTAGACCTGAAGAGAAAGAGATAGATAGATAGTAGACTGAAGAGAAAGAAATAGATAGATTAGTAGATAGATAGACTGAGAGAATGAGATAGATAGAATAGATTTAGACTGAGGAAAGAAATAGATAGATACGATAGACTGAGAAAAAGAGATAGATACATAGATAGACTGAGAGAAAAGAAATAGATATTGATAGATAGATAAGACTGAAGAAAGAGATAGATAGATAAGATAGACTGAGAGAAAGAAATAGATAGATAGATAGATAGACTGGAGAAAGAAATAGAATAGGATAAGAGTAGGACTGAGAAGAAAGAGATACATAGAATAGATAGACTGAGAGAAAGAGATAAATAGATAGACTAGACTTGAGAGAGAAGAAATCAGATAGATAGATAGACTGAGAGAAAGAGATAGATAGGATAGATATACTGAGAAGAGATAGATAGATAGATATACTGGAAGAGAAAGAGATAGATAGATAGATGATAGAATAGCTGAGAGAAAAGAAATAGATAAGATAGATAGACCTGAGAGAATTGAGATAATAGATAGAATAGACTGAGAAGAAAGAGATAGATTGATAGATAGACTGAGAGAAAGAAATGATAGTAGGTAGATAGATAGACGTGAGAGAAGGAATATATGATGATAGACTGAGAGAAAGAGATAGAAAGATAGATAGACCTGAGAGAAAGAGTAGATAGATAGATAATGACTGAGAGAAAGAGATAGATAGATAATAGACTGAGAGAAAGAGAATATGATTAGATAGATAGATAGATAGATAAGACTGAAGAGAAAAGGAATAGATAGATAGATAGACTGAAGAGAAAGTGATAGATAAGATAGACTGAGAGAAAAAAAAATAGATAGCTGAGAGAAAAGAGATTAGATAATAGTAGATAGACTGAGAGAAGAGATTAGTAGATAGATACGACTGAGAGAAAGAGATAGTGATAGATAGACTGAAGAGAAAAGGAGATAAATAGAAATTAGATAGAAAGAGAGAGAGAAATAGATTAAGATAGATAGACTGAGAGAAAGAGATAGATAGATAGATAGACTGAAGAAAAAATTAGATTGATAAGTAGACTGAGGGAAACAGATAGATAAGATAGATAGACAGATAGATAGATAGATAGACTGAGAAAAGGAGAATAGATTGATAGATAGATAGAACTGAGAAGAAAAGAAAATGGATAGATAGATAGACTGAGAAAGAGATAGAAAGATAGAATAGACTTAGAGAAAGAGAAAATAGATAGATAGGTAGTCTGAGAGAAAGAAGATAGAAAAGATAGATAGACTGAGAGAAAGAGATAGGATAGATAGAAGACTGAGAGAAAGAATAGATAGATAGATTAGATAGACTGAGAGAATGAGTAGATAGATTAGATAGACTGAGAGAAAGAAAATAGATAAATAGATAGAACTGAGAGAAAGAGATAGAAGTATAGATAGTGAGAGAAAGAGATAGATAGATAGATAGACTGAGAGAAAGAGATAGATAGATAGATAGATAGACTGAGAGAAAGAAATAGATAGATAGATAGACTGAGGAAAGAGATAGATTGATAGAATAGACTGAGAGAAAGAGATAGATAGATAGATAGAAGACTGAGAGAAAGAGATAGATGGATAGATATACTGAGAGAAAGAGATAGATAGATAGATAGACTGGAAGAAAGAAATAGATAGATAGATAGACTGAGAGAATGAGATAGATAGATAGATAGACTGAGAGAAAGAAATGGATAGATAGATAGACTGAGAGAAAGAAGAATAGATAGATAGATAGACTGAGAGAAAGAAATAGATTATTGATATAAATAGATAGAACTGAGAGAAAGAGATAGATAGATAGGATAGATAGATAGACTGAGAGAAAGAAAGAGATAGATAGATAGATAGATAGCTGAGAGAAAGAAATAGATAGATAGATAGACTGAGAGAAGAGATACGTGATAGATACAGAAAGAGATAATAGATAGATAGACTGAGAGAGAGAAATAGATAGATAGATAGACTGAGAGAAAGAGATAGATAGATAGATATTCTGAGAGATAGAGATAAATAGATAGATAGATAGATAGATAGATGGGACTGAGAGAAGAGATAATAAGAATAGATAGATAGAAGACTGAAGAGAAGAAATAGATATAGATAGGACTGAGAGAAAGAGATAGATAGACGGATTAGACTGAGAGAAAGATATAGATAGATAGATATACTGAGAGAAAGAGATAGATTGATAGATAGACTGAGAGAAAGAAATAGTAGTAGATAGACTGGAGAGAGAGATAGATAAGATAGATAGACTGAGAGAAAGAGAAAATAGATAGATAGACTGAGAGAGAAAAGATAGATAAGATTGGATGAGAGAAAGAGATAGATAGATAGATAGCACTGAGAGAAAGAGATAGATAGATAGATGAGATAGATAGATAGATAGACTGAGAGAAAGAGATAGTAGATAGATAGACTGAGAGAAAGAAATAAATAGATAGATAGACTGAGAAAAGAGATAGAAGATAGATAGAATGAGAGAAAGAGATAGATAGATAGATAGATAGATAGATAGAAGATAGATAGATAGAAACTGAGAGAAAGAATAGATAGATAGATAGATAGACTGAGAGAAAGAGATAAGATAAATTGATAGATAGACTGAGAGAATGAGATAGATAGGATAGATAGACTGAGAGAAAGAGATAGATAGATAGATAGATAGATTAGACTAAGAGAAAGAGATAGATAGATAGATAGATAAATAGACTGAAAGAGATAGTAGATAGATAGATAGATAGATAGATAGATGACTGAGAAAAGGATAGATAGATGGATTAGATAGACTGAGAGAAAGAGATAGATAGAGAGATAGACTGAGAGAAAGAAGATAGATAGATAGATAGATAGACTGAGAAGAAAGAAATAGATAAGACTGAGAGAAAGAGATAGATAGATAGACTGAGAGAGGAAATAGATAGAATAGATAGATAGACTGAGAGAAAGAGATAGATAGATAGATAGATAGATAGACTGAGAGAAAGAGATAGATAGATAGATAGATAGATAGAAGATAGACTGAGAAGAGATATAGATAGATAGATAGATAGATAGATAGACTGAGAGAAAGAAATAGATAGATAGATAGACTGAGTGAAAGAGATAGATAGATTGATAGATAGACAGAGAGAAAGAAATACATAGATAGATAGACTGAGAGAAAGAGTCAGATAGTAAGATAGACTGCAGAGAAAGAGATAGATAGATAGATAGATAGATAGATAGATAGACTAATAGAAAGAGAATAGATAGATAGATAAATAGACTGAAAGAGATAGATAGATAGATAGAGTAGATAGATAGACTGAGAGAAAGAGATAGATAGATAGATAGATATATAGATAGACAGACTGAGAGAAATAGATAGATAGATAGATAGATAGATTGAAAGAGATAGATATATACAAATTGAATTTGATTGCTACAATAGACTGAGAGAAAGAGATAGATAGATTGATAGATAGACTGAGAGAAAGAGATGGATAATATAATAGACTGAGAGAAAGAGATAGATAGATAGATAGATATACTGAGAGAAAGAGAGAGATAGATAGAATAGACTGAGAGAAAGAGATAGATAGATAGATAGATAGATAGATAGACTAATAGAAAGAGATAGATAGATAGATAAATAGACTGAAAGAGATAGATCGATAGATGGATAGATAGATAGATAGATAGATAGATAGACTGAGATAGACTGAGAGAAAGAGATAGATAGATATACTGAGAAAAAGATAGATAGATGGATAGTTAACTGAGAGAAAGAGATAGGATAGATAGACTGAGAGAAGAAAAGATAGATAGATAGATAGACTGAGAGAAAGAAATTAGATAGATAGAATAGATAGAGATAGACTGAGAAAAATGATAGATAGACTGAGATAGATATAGATAGACTGAGAGAAAAGAGATAGATAGATAGATAGATAGATAGACTGAGAGAAAGAGATAGATAGATAGATAGATAGATAGACTGAGAAAAAGAGACAGATAGATAGATAGATAGAATAGATTAGATAGACTGAGAGAAAGAAATAGATAGATAGATAGACTGATAGAAAGAGATAGATAGATTGATAGATAGACTGAGAGGAAAGAAATACATAGATAGATAGACTGAGAGAAAAGGTTAGAAGGATAGATAGACTGAGAGAAGAGATAGATAGATAGATAGATAGATAGATAGAAAGAGATAGATAGATAGATATATAGACTGAAAGAGATAGATAGATAGATAGACTGAGAGAAAGAGAAGATAGATAGATTAGATTGAAATAGATAGACTGAAGATAGATAGATAGATAGAACTGGAGAGATAGATAGATAGACAGATAGATAGATAGATGACTGAGAGAATAGATAGACTGAAATAGATAGATAGATAGATAGACTGAGAGAAATAGATAGACTGAAATAGATAGATAGATAGATAGCCTGAGAGAAATAGATAGACTGAAAGAGATAGATAGATAGATAGATAGATAGATAGATTGAAAGAGATAGATAGATAGATAAATAGATAGATATATAGACTGAAAGAGATACATAGATAGATAGATAGATAGATAGATAGATAGACTGAGAGAAATAGATAGACAGATAGACTGAGAGAAATAGATAGATAGATAGATAGATAGATAGATAGATAGATAGAGAGAAATAGAGAGAGAGAGAGAGAGAGAGAAAGCGATAGATAGATAGATAGATAGATAGATAGATAGATATAAACAAATTGAATTTGATTGATACAATAAGTTTTCGCATTATATTTTTTTATTCTATTTACAGTCTGTATTTTTTTCGCTCTGGACATTTTTAAAATTTTTAGTAACATTTTTGGTTTTATTTTTTTGGTATTATTCTTATACCTCAGAGAATTTTTGTATAAATCTTTTGATAAACTATTTAAAATTTTGTTTTTATCAAATTCTTGTTTTTCCTCATCTTTTGATTTGTCCTTTTCCAATTTTTTTACCGATTCTTTTTTTTTATCGAAATATTTCTTCTCTTTTCCAGATTTTATATTGGCAATCTTCCATCTACTTGATTCTCTTTTTAAAAACGACTTCTTTTTCTTTTTTCTTTTTTCAACTGATCGATGGTTTTTAACAACGGTTCATTTCTTTTTTTGCGTCCCTTATTGGTCTGGGGGGTTGTGTGTGGGGGGGGGTGTCTGTGGTGTGTGTGGTGGTGTGTGGTGATTAGTTTGTGTGTGTGTATGTGTTTGTGTGTGTGTGTGATTTAGTTTGTTTGTGGTGTGTGTTGTGTGGTGATTTAGTTTGTGTGTGTGTGTATGTGTGTGTGTGTGTGTGTGTGTGTGTGTTTGGTGTGGTGATTTAGTTTGTGTTGTGTGTGTGTGTGTGTGTCTATGTGTTGTGTTGTTGTTTTGTTTTAGTTTGTTTTTGTTTGTTTTTTTGTTTTTTATTTTTTTTATGTGTGTGCGTGCGTGCGCAGCGCAGCGGTGTNAAGGTCTCAACTGGATTAAACACCACTACTAGCCAGGGGTATTTCCTTACTAACGTGGTGGCTATGACCCGTGAATAAAGCCTAATCCTAAAGCTACTTTTTGTCTTTGTCTCTTCCTTTTCTTTCCTTGAATTCTTTCCCTTTCAGCGTGACCACTGTGGGGGACCGATGTTGTTTGGTGTCTGTTTGTGTGGTTGAAGAGTTGAAGAAGATCCGAGTTATGGGTCCCCACAATTTAAATGTATAAGACTACGGAAATGAAGTTTCCATAGAAAACAAAAGAAGACAAAATTGATAAAAGAAACAAACTTAAATTAACATTAATTTACAATTGGTATATTCAATTGTTCTTTCAGTGGTGTTGCAGACTGTATGTGTCTGTCTGTACTTAGTTGTGTGTGACAAGTGTGAAATGTATGTTTAATATTTGTGCGATGATTGTGTCAACATTGTAGCAGTTTTGTCTGTGATTGAAACTTGTGATTGAAATTGTTGTTATTGAGAGAGAGAGAGAGAGAAGAGAGAGAGAGAGAGAGAGAGAGAGAGAGAGAGAGAGAATTGGAAACGAAAATATGAGACCAACCTGATATATCATTTTTGTGTCTTCGGGCAGCGACTTCTCCCCATTGTGTCGATGTGGGGGAGAACTTTCGCTCCTACTGTCGAGTTAGGAGCATCAGCTCCAACTCCGTCGAGTCGGGAAGAGCGTAAGCGCCACTCTCTGTCTATTGTTTTTCAGCTCTATGGCCTTTTTATAATTTTCTTTTTGTCATTGTCTACGTGATCATTAAGCTAAAAATATTCATCAAATATCATGTGATTTGCAATGATGCAATATCGAATGATTTTGGTACATTCCGATGGCGTAACATATTTCCCATGGAATTTAAACCATTGTTTCTTTGTTTCTAAAATATTTCTAAACTAATATTCATTCGATTTTTTTTTGTTTACCTAATTCTAAACTCATGACATACCATTGTAAAACTAGTTATTTAAGAAAACTTAATTATTTTAATTTGGTCAATTCCACATGCCGTAAAAAATATAGGGGCCCACTATACCACCAAATAAGATGGGGTTAAAGCAACCCTAGAAAACAAGGAGATACCCTAGCACCGTATATTTCATAATTTGCCTGTACTTCGAACATCTTTAGATCCCATAAAAGGGGAAAAAAAGGCAAGAAGCAGGCAATATCCCGCACAGACTATTACGAATGCGGACTACGCAGAACCTAGCACTTCTTGCAAATACACTTGCACAGGCATGAAGCATCGGTATATATGTGAATATATGGTAGTAATCTATTCTCTATTAATAATGGAGATTCGCATCCGTTTTTGTCTGTAACAAAAACGACGTCACTGATTACGTTCACACTCCTAAAACGTCACAACGTAAGAATAAATACACTCAAAATTTGAGCATGTAATGTTAGACAGTCCTCATTGGTTTTTTAAACAAGTTTAATAAATACATACCTGGGATTATCTATCTATATATAGTTTGTTTTATTTTAATATATATTTAAGTTATCAGAACTAAGTTTCAAATTTCAATTTTTAAAAATATCTTTAACTCCTTTAATAATAAATTTATTTTATTTTTTACTCCTTTAATAAATTTGATGATTTTACTTTACTTATGATACAAACTCTCTGATATTAAATTTTCAACTCCCATCCCCTCAGGTAAAATTATTTTACGCGGCCCAGAGGGTGTTTTTTTTATTTTGCTAGTATCTAATAATTTCCTTTTTTTTTAATTCAACAAAAAAAAAAGTGATCTGAAAAAAATGTTATAAATGTCTTTCACAATTGTTTTCATTTTAATTTTAAATGACCATTTTTTTGCTCACATGATTCCCAATGCAGCGTAAATGAGCGGGAGTCTGGTCTGAGGTACCACCAAACCGTTTAGGCCATCTTGAATAAAACGGAAATAGATATTTCCGAACTTTGTTTATCAAAATCTCGTTAAAAAAAAGATCGTACAGGGTTGTTACAAAAAAAAATAATATTAATTCAAAGATCAAATTATCCGATTGGGAAAAATTACATCGTTATCTTAAAAAATAAACAAACCTGCCCGTATTACATGCGAAAGGGTAATTTTCAGACCGTAATATAGACAGAAAATTATAAATTAATTTCCCTTTTACAATTAACCACAATAAAAGTATGGAATGAAAACTTGAATTATTTTTTCTAAGAATAACTGATAAAATATCTATTATACTTACTTTTTATTTTAATTATTGAAAAGTTAAATAAAATAATTTTTTTCACGCTAACACGGACCTCAAGTTCGAATGTCCGAGAAATTATCTTGGGAGTCAGAAGTGGGTCCTTTTCAGACTTTTCATGTTCGGGGGGGGGGTTCTTCCGGTCCGAAGGCTCATGGGAGTTTGTTGTTGTATTTTTTTTTTTTTTTTTCAATTTTATTTTAATAGCCACAGACTTACGGTGACGTGAAACTGAAAGCTGCGCTTCTCGTTAGATTGCGCTGAAAGTTAAGCAACATATTCGGGTATTATCGCATAAATGCGTCCTGACCTCCCGCCCCTAAAAAAAAAAAAAAAAAAAAAAAAAGCTGAGCGGTGCCTACTGCAAATCCTGGGTGGCGGCTTACTTTTAACGCTGTCAAACCACTAAAAAGTTATTTGTCGATAAAAACGCCTTCAAAACGCTAAAAATAAATATATTCTAAAGAGGAGGGAGGTAAAAAAATTTATTTGTTGAGAAAATACGGGGGGGTAAATATCGCTTTCATATCGCATTAACTTTTTTCAAATGGCTAGGGAGTTACAATAGTAGCGCGGGTTAGATTTTCAGCAGGCACCGCTTAGCGTTTTTTAGGGCAGGAGACCAAGACGCATTTATGCTATATGCACCCGATATTCTGCCAGTATTACTCAACTTGTAATTTTATAAGAATTGTCTCTTGGATAAATATTTACCACGTACCCCACGTGTACGGGTTAGGCACAAGGTCCTATTAATGTGGGACCAGCCTTCACATTAATGTGAAGGCTGGTCCCACATTAATAGGGCCTTGTGGGGTACGTGGTAAATATAATTTTTTAAAAAACTGGAACACATCACCCCTGATGATGCACTCGAAGT
>CM042178.1:2944237-2976737 GCA_023376005.1 Doryteuthis pealeii
TACTCTTCTGCTACAGTTGGTCAATAAATGCTTACACATATAGAAATCAAGACAAGAGATATATTTATTGTCTGAAGATTGTCTGAAACACATGAAACTTAAGTAACGAAAATATCGTCTCCATAATTCAATAATTTTAGGTTTTATACATACTCTGATATATATCCCCAAACACTACGGATTTACCAACACCACACACTTTCTGGAACCTTACATCTTTTTCAGTTGTGCTGTGGACTTATTGGTTACTTATTTAATAGTTGGAGTGTATTATGAACAATTTAATATTTTAATATACACTTTTTATACAATTATACACTTTTTTAAACAATTTTACATCAGGCTCTTTTGAGTCTTATTAATAATGCTTCTGTTTTTAAAAATTAAAAATAAAATTCATTTTATTTTTAATAGAGATAACACATATTTTGAAAAATTCCACATTTAAACTTTGGCAGACCTGAGCATCTGGAACCCCATCTAAAAATTTTTTTGTTTTTTCTTTAATGGATTATTATCGATTGCACACCAATCTATGAGATTTTTTTAAAAATCTTAAAAGTTCTTTTTTTTTCGAGTTTTCAGGTGTGCTCATAACCCCGTATAAGTTTATAGTAAATCGATCCCCCATATCGGAACCGCCCGAACTGAACTTGCTCAAAAATGTCAAAGTTAGGGTGGCCCAGAAAAAACAGAACCCAAATTATTTATTTATTTTCCCATTAAACTAACCTTAAACCCCAACACCAACCCCAACCCCTAACCCTAACCCCAAACCTAACCCTAAACCCCCCTTATTTAAAATTAACAGTTTTATTACAAAATTTGTGGGTTCTGTTTTTTCTGTGTCACCTTAATTTTGACACCTTTGTGTAAATTCAGCCCAACTGTTAAGATAGATTCCAATACGGCGGATTGATTTACTATAAACTTATACGGGGATATGAGCACCCCTGAAAACTCAAAAAATAAATAACTTTTTAGAATTTTTTTTATAATCTGATAGATTGGTGTGCAATCGATAATAATCCATTGAAGAAAAAAAAAATTTAGATGGGGTTCCAGATGCTCAGGTCCGCCAAAGTTTTGAATTAAAACACATTGAAGGAAAAAAAAATTTTTATAGCGGTTTCGATATGGGAGATCGATTTACGATAAACTTATACGGGGGACTGAGCACCCCTGAAAACTCGAAAAATAAATAACTTTTTTGAATTATTTTTTCACAATCTGATAGATTGGTGTGCAATCGATAATAATCCATTGAAAGAAGAAGAAAAAATTTAAAAACAAAAATTTCCAGATGCTCAGGTCCGCCCAAAAATGTCTAACTACATTACTTACACAAGTCATAGGCTAACCATGAATTCAAAACAGAAAAGCTTGTCATTTTAAAGAAAACGAATAAAATATTATAGCTAGAATTCAAATTGAAAATATTCCGCCATCATCACCGACACCTCAAATATGTTTTTTTTTTACCTAATAAATAAGCAGTGATAACACTTTAAAAGATTGAAATCTATTTCCTCAAATGGATACAAAGTTTTGAAGAAAAATATTTATGTGGTAATTGTTAATGTTAATTTGCAACTTTCGCCACTTGGGAGACGTTACAGTTCCAAAATCAATCTACCCTACCGGACTTTTCCTAGACATAAAGGGATGTGACTCACCGGGAGTTTATTCTCTTATTTTCTTGTTTTCGACGCGCGCAGTTCCTCGCTATCGTAGAAGTAACGACACGTGTGAGTTGCGATAAAAAGCAAGTGAAATACCGCCCTGTCGGCTGGGGCGTTAGAATGCACCGACTGCACCTCTGCAGAGGGGTAAGACTCCCCCAATGGGGCCACCTGTTGGCCGTGGGTGGCGACCCGTGATGCTTAAGGATAGAGCCCAGGTGGATGAGCAGTTCATGACATGCAATACTCCACTTTGGCCCTATCTTGGGCTAGACAGCTGGTCGGAGAGGCCCCCTCCGATCAATCGGCTGGTCACGTCAAGCCCTAGTACCTATATGATTTTCCCAACCCTATTGCCCTTATGGCAAGCCCCAAACCCTTTTTATCATATGGGTGCTAGAAGGCGGTGGCTGAGGGTCTACATGTCCTGGGAATGACATTAAACTCTATCTGATGGTGAGGTTCCAGTTTTGGAGGTTTGGGGAATGTGGAGCACCCCCTTCATCACCATTGCTCCCTGGTCCACTCTGACCCGGAGTGGTAGTACCTGTTAGTGTCCCATCTATGGTTAAATAGAAAAATGTATTCGTAAAAAAAATTGTATTATCCATTAAGAATTGATTTATTTCAAAACTTTATCGGCATTAAATGGCCCACTGAGGTTGATATGCCGTAAAACAAAACAAGCCAAAGCAAGTGAAATAAGAATGATGAAATACGACACTAATTATTAATAATAATAGAAACCATCTTTTATGCTATAAAACGATCGAATTTTTATGAATTGAAAATGTTGCATATTTCTTAGTTAATTATAACAACCTTAACATTCTCCTCTGCTGCACAACAGAAGTTTCCATTTTTGTTACCACCAAGGCAATTTATATATCCAGCACGACAGTATATCAATGGGTTCGGTTCTTGGTCCAACATTCAGCAATTTCTACATGTCCCATCTTTGAAACAGAGTTTACAACATCATTAAAATAACCCACTTGTTGGAGTTATTTTGTATATATATATATATATATATATATATTTACCAACTCCTCCGCACGATACGACACAAGATCAATTTCTTAAGCGGAGTTCAACAGGTTTGACTTCAGAGTTTTCTTTCTTCTAGACTGGTTACCTAGCCATGGTTAAAGAACCCAGTCTGCCCTGCTATTTTACCCATAGCTGGAGGGAGAGTAGGGTTCGTACCTTTCCCAAGGGTATTAGCGCTAAGTGAAATACAATTACCACGTCCAGGATTTGAACTCGGGGCGACGGGTCCATTTCCCATGACTTTAACCATTACACCACGGGCTTCCTTTTGTATATAAGGCGTGCTTTAATTCCCCACCTCTATTTATAGACTACCTAAGGTCACGTGGGTTGTTCTTGTAACCAATCACTAGCAATACTACTGGCCTGATAGAATACTTACCCCCCCACACACACACATTGGTCATAATTTAAACTGCACTCTTTGAGGACGGACAGACATAGGATTGCCGGATCTTTACCAAGAGGGTTCATTATCGAAGGACTTTATACCAGTAATCTTTCTTTATTGATTAAATAATTTAAAACACAATCATTGTAATTGTTTATAATTTTTTTAATTTGTTTTGACTCATTATGATTAGGTGGTAGATTAGGTTTTATCCTTTTTGATTCAGAGCAATTTGAACTGTTTAAACTTTTTTTTCTTTCTAATATGTAATTTGTTTTATTATTAAGATACATCTTTTCTTCTTGTGTGGGATATAAAAATGTCATGGATGAAATAATAAAGAAGTTACTTCAACTAAGAATTTAATTAGAAGGATAAAAAAAAAAGACAAAACCATGCAGGATCAAAGAAAAAGGGGGGAAAAAAACTGACTACAGTTTTGGGACAGTTGAAACAAAATCATTAGTTTTGCAGGTTTTTATAAAGAGATGCATAAAAATGAAAAGTAAAAGAAAAATATATTTTTTTTAAATTATTAATAAATAATAAATTAATAAATAATATTTTTATAAAAGCATTTTAATTAAATGATTTTAAAACAGAAAAAGAAACAAGAATTTGAAAATAAATTTGAACGGAAGGATTTTAGTAACCAAAATGATTCATATTGATGGACTCTTCATCAAGGATCCAATTCCACCAGATAAGCGCTTCTGCTATAAGACCAAGGAATGACCCTTAAAAACGTAACACCACTATCTACGTTCGTTACGTTCGTTACGTAGATGATATTCTCCTCCTTGTCAATAGTATTGTTGTATAGCCGACTACTGTACTTCAATAAAACCACAGACACGCGTATATAAAAATATGACCCGTCTTTATTTTCGTCGGTGTGTGGGTGGTGAGGGGTGACGAGTGTTCATTTGGAAATGCTCGAGGGTAGGATGGTGAAGAGCGCCGTGTTCACAATGAACTTCCGAGGGTGGTTGATATGGGAGACGACGAGGTTACCTTCTCGGCTGCTCACTGGGGACTGAACTTGACCCTTCATCCGCTGGCCTTTTTATACAATAAATATGCCCACGCATTTTTATTGTTTGATCTGATAACGGACATATATATTTCTTTATCTTTCTCTTCCGTTTTCTTCTTTTTTTTTTTTTAATCTATTTCTTCATCTTCTCCCTGCTTCTTGACCGGAAGACCTCTCTCCCGTTCTCCCTTTTTTTTAATATATATTTTTATCTTTCTCTTTGTCTTTTTACCGGAAGCTTCCTCTTCCGTTGCACGATAATGCAACAGTATGAATGAAATCAAAAACTTTTAATAAATCCCCGTCCTCAATTTCACATATGAAATCAACAATAATAATCAACTCCCATTCCTCGACGTATTGATTGACACTAACAACAACATATTCACCACTTTTATCCATATAAAAAACCAACAAGTAACAATTCCTGTACACTCATTTACAAATAGCGAATGTCCTGTACAGTACAGATAAGCCATCGTAAAAAAAAAATTAATAAATCAAGCAAAACTCATTTCCTTCTCAATAACAATATTCTTTTCTGAACACAAAAATATTAAACAAACTCTAATCAATAACGCGACAATCGAATATCTTATTTTATTTTTGTAAATAATTACATATTATTAAAAAAACATTAAGGAAAAACAGATTTATTTTACTTACACCTGTTTCGTTTTTGTTTGTTTTTGTTTTTTTGTTTTGTCTTTTTATTTGTTTCGTTTGTTTGTTTGATCTTTGTTGTTGTTTTTCGTTGTTTTTTTTGTTTTTTTTTTTTTGTTTTTTCGTTGTTTTCTGTGCGTGTGCCTTTCAGGTCAATTTTTTAATATTTTTTTTTAATTCAAACACAAAGAATAATGAAAAAAAATGTTTAATCAATGCAAACACTGTTCCCTTCTTGACTTTAGTCTATGTCTCTTCATCGATTCGACATTGGAGGTGTTGGGTGAGCCCCTCACCCCCAACAAAGATGGCAAATTCATCGTCCCTCAATAATATAATCATCAGTCTGTCAGGAAATATTTGGTCATTTTTTTTTGCGATCTCTCTCTTTATATATATATACCAGGGTTTCTCAAAGTGGCCTACATAAACCCCCTGGGGTCTATACAACAACTCAGGGGGTCTGTAAGTATTCAGGGGTCTACAATGTGTCTATGGAAACTACTGTCTTCTTAATAATTAGAAGAAATTAATTCCACAAGAATCCTGGAGAACATCCTCATGTTGATATATTTTCAAAAGTTTAAGCCCAATATTCATGAACTTATCAAAAGTCATCAGCTTCACCCATCACGTTAGGAAATGTGATTCCTTGGTAAGTTATTAAGTTAGTATTAAATATTCGGAGCTTTTTTTTACATGTTATGCTTACTTTACTGTTTATTTTACAGTTATTTTACATTTAACAGTTTTATATAAATGTTTGTGCAGAATTCATTAATTACATAATTGGTTGCAACAAAACAACTGCAAGATGGACTGGAATATATAAGGAGGGGGTCCCGGAACCAGAGTCCCTAAGATGGAGTAACGCTGAACTTCAATGCTAATCAGTAACTCATGTGACACTGCCGTTGCCAAATTGCATTGGTTTCTTACCTTTCCATTGGACCACAGCGGTAGTTTGGAGATGGGGATCTGCTGCTTAAGCAACAGCACATCCTCCATATTTGCAGCTCTTTTTTTTACATGCTATGCTCACTTTACTGTTTATTTTACAATTAACAATTTTGCATAAACGTTTGTGCAGAATTCATTAATTACACAATTGGTTGCAACAAAAACAACTGCAAGGTGGACTGGATTATATAAGGAGGGGTTCCATGATAGGTCAATCACATATTTGTAGGGGTCTACAGACTTAAAAGATTGAGAACCCCTGACTGGTCTACACCATAACTGTTCCTTGTATCATCATATTACAATGGCGGAATAATGAAAGAGTGACAAAAACAAAGGCCGAAGGGTGAGCAATATTTCACCAGCGCATATCCTGGATTTGTTTTGTGGTGAAAAGTCGTAGGTATAATTTATGTTGAATGAAATAATATACTTATGAAAAATGTATTTTGTAAGAAGAAAATTGTGGAAAAGTCAATAAAATGTTATGAAAGTCGAATGCTAAAATATTTACATTTCTATATATTTTTATATATATATTTATGGTTCTAATATATGAAAGGTTGTATTATATATATATATATATATATATTATATATATATATATATATATATATATATCAATGTGTAGGATTGGCACTATTATACTTGAAGAGGCAGTAGTAATCCAACGTACAGTGTTATTAGAAGAGCGTTAAACTCGGATGCAAAAATATTTATATTTCTACATATTTGTCTTATATATATATATATATATATATATATATATATATATATATATATATATATATATATATATTCAGTGTTGATAAATTAAGAAATAAAAGATATAATGCACCAGTTATTTTATTTTAAAAGTTTTACATTTTTCAGGTCAGTTATTTTGAACCACATATCTTTGAGGCATAACACAGATTCTCAAAGATACATGGTTCAAAGTTAACTGACCTGAACAAATGTAAAAGTCTTTAAATAAAATAAATGGTGCATAATATTGTTTATTCATTAATTTATCAACACTGAAAATTTCATTAAATTCGATTAATTCCTTGATTTTTGGTATTTTTTTTTTCTTTTGGCGGGGTGGCATAAGGTCCGTTAAGTTCGATTTAATCCTTCAATCTCTCTATCTATCAGCTTATTTCCCTCTTTAACAGTAACTAGAAGCGGCTACCCAGCGTCGCATGGGTAAATGTGTAAGTGGGTGTTAAAAATGGAACGCTACAGTCGATCTGATCGGACGTCTTTTTCGTGCTCCGTTTTTTTTTTAAGTAAACAAGGGAAGTGATGATTTCTTTTTCTTCTCCTTTTTAAAAAAAAAATATTTCTTCATTATTATTGTTATTATTGTTGAATTGTTTTATTATTGTTATTATTATCTATTGCATAAATCTAACAAATTTAATATTTAAATCGCATACGCTTAGATATGTTCAATTCTTGTTTACTGTTTAGTGTTCGTTATTTATCTACGCTTTTTTGCTTAAACTGATTTACTCTGAAATAAGTTCATTCATAAATTGCGTAAATACTTCGTATCTTAACCTTGTCTAGATGTCTTTATTACCAACTCATTTATTTGTTCAGTTCGTATATACAAACACATATATATGTATGTTTTTATTTATTTATTTATTTATTTTATTTTATTTTTAAGTTACTTTAATCCATTTCTATTAGTGACGTTTAAATTCATTTCTATTTGTCGCGTCTCGGATTTTAACGTATATTACTATCATTTATTCATTAAAGCTTTTTTCTATCATTCAAGTAAACTAAAAAAAAAATATTAACGTTTTCTGTAAACAATTTTTTTTTAAATTCTTTATTCGAACATTTCAGAAATTCTCCATATTTTAACCGCTTTGATTTCAAACCCCAAAGAATTTTCTCTGACAAAAGTCATTATTCCTTGTATACTAAAAGATTTTGTAGTTTTCTATTATTATTACTAGCAAATATATGCACCCTCCGGGTGCAAGTATTTAAGTTTTAATATAATAAAATATCATATTAAATTTTAAAGGCTAATGAAACTGAATAAGAATGTAGATAAAAAGATTTGGAACAGAGGGGGTATGATTGAAAAATAGAACAACTTTGAAACTAACTCTTCCATCATTTTCTGTTACTCCCGTCTTTCATTGGTAAATTTTCCTAATTTAACTGTTTAGTTAAAATAGGAAGTAAAGAATAATATTAGTTATTTCTTCTTGTTAAGGGATTTCTTTTAAGATTTATTGAAGAGATTTTTGCTCATATTCAATAAGATAAAACCAAACAATTAGAAATCAATAATACTAAGCATATATTTATTAAAATCAAATTTTTAAGATCAATATGCAAATAAGCCTTCCCATTCATACTGTAAACCTCTATTTTGTTGTATATATAAATACAATTGCATGTTAATAGTATGTAGTTATGGTCAACGTTATAAGTATTGTAAAACAATTTTATTAATAATTGAGGTATAAATAAAAAATAAAATCATGGTAAATGGGATGTAAATAACAAAGGGAATTGTGACTTGTATAGTAATATAGTTTCGGTTACAGACAAACAAACCCACAATCTCCATTATAATAAGATTTTACTTCGTATTTAAAATAAAATAATAATAGATACATATATGTATGTTTTTTACTTATTTATTTTTTATTTTTATTTTTTTAAAGTTATTTTAATCCATTTCTATTAGTGATGTTTAAATTCATTTCTATTAAAAATCACTGAAACTTTAAGAAATGATTGCTCAAAGACGGAAGTTTAAGTCCAGCAAGTTTCTTGAAATCTTGAATCTTATAGACGTTGATAAGATTAAATATAATTTATTTATTTGGGTTCTGTTTATTTTTTTATTTTTTTAGGGGGTGTTAGGTCACCCTGTAATATTTATGTTAGGGTTGTTAGTTCAGGACAGCAGCACAGGGCTAAGTCAGTGCCAATAACCATAATCGATTACGGAATGTTTCATAGACAACAATTCGTAGCCATAAGTAATTCATGCCTAACAATTCATCTCCGGGTCTGTTAAACAAATCAATTTTTAATGGAGGTTCGGTCTCTTTGTTGTATACCTATTTACTTCTTTACTTACTTCTTCTTCTGACGTCTTTTCTAACATCTCTTCTAGACTTCCTCTTGGTGATCGGTCGCACTTAACTCATTTCTTCTTCTAGACCAGTCCTGTTACCAAGACATTCATTAATCACAAGACCGTGTTATTTTTCTTAAACTTTTATTTCCTTAACTAAACATTTCATGTAACTAAATATCTGACTAACATAGCGCGCGTATGCAGAGTGAGTTACAGTTAAGGCAGGACATGTTCACTGCCTGACGTCCAACTGAAAACTGAGGACCCAACCAGGTCCCACGTGACTTCACGTATTTCGCGGGCTTTCTGTACTATTCCATGGAAAGTCCCGCCCGTGATATGAAAAAGCCATCCCTTTAGAAATACAGGCGATTGACAATAATCTTATGCAACCGCATAGATTATGTAACATCTTTTTGTCTGTAACCAAAATTACGTCACTGCTTACGTCACAATTACCAACATAAAATTAAAAAAAAAACAATTAATATTAGTTAAATAAATAAAACCTAGTGCCGTCAGAGTATGTGGCCTACCTTTTTGATTCTGTTATAGTATGTGGCCTACCCATTTTGAATGTGTCCTACCTCAGTAAGAGTATATTTATAGATATAAGTAGTAGGCAATTTATTGAAACTAATTATTTTTCACATATATTCAATTTCAAGAAATGCAATTCAGTCATAAGCTGTATATAGTAATTAAGAATAATTAAACAAGAATTTATCCATAATTTACATGAATCAGAGATCTATTTAATTCTAAAATATTCTAAAATTCTGAAATAGGGTTAGGGTTAGCAGTTATTATTATAACTCCTTAAAATATGCTTTTTATGGTAGGCCACATACTATAAGAGAGACATGATTTCGTAGGCCACATTCAAAAGGTAGGCTACACCCAGGCCCCGACGCTAACTTTTTTCATGACCGTCCCGAACAAAAATTATCAACCGTCCCGAATGGGGTTTGGACCGTCCCAAAATCAAAATATTTTTGTTTAATTCATTAGCATCATCTATTCTAAGATGGCCCCAAAAATCGTTTGCTACGTTTTTAAAAACGAATTAAAATTAATTAAATCTATTATGTAAGGTCAAACTTTTGTTTGTAGTAATAACTTTTAGGAAAAATTTTTACCGTCCCCGGCAAACTGTCCCGGATGACATATTGATCGTCCCGGATGTAATTTTTATCGTCCCGGGACGACGGGACGGCATTATATCAAGCCCTGCTACAAACTATAATGGTACCTAATAGCTGTTCCTTATAATTCAATTCGTTTGAATCGTTTCCATTGTAATAAATAAACTATATATCATTCAAATAAATAAACTATATAATTAAAATCCTGCAATGTGTCTTATATATCGTTGAGAAATGAAGGTTTGCATGACATAACGTGGTTAATTTGTATACTGGTTTTAACAAACCGGGTTTAATAAATAATTAATAGAAACCAATTGAAATATGATTAAAATAAGTAATCTTTTTATATGTGTTCATATTTGATTTCATTAGTCTTTTTAATTCCAAATATTTCATTACATTAAAATTTAAATATTTACACCTGGAGGGCGCATATTCCTGCTTCATCTATTATTAATGGAGATTGGCTGTATTTCTGTCTGTAACAAAAACTACGTCATAGTTCTACGTCACAATATTCTTATGCTATATACACCCAAAATTTGAGTAAGCAATTTTTTAAATTGTTTTTTTACTCTCGTCCATTTTTTTTAATTAATTTTAGAAATTGTATTACTTTAAATGGGAAAAAAAAACTATTTGTGAAATTTGTAATCACTTTAAAAAAAATTTTTTTTTTTTTTTAACTCTCGCTCTTTTTTCACTAAGAAGAGATAAACTAATAAATTTACAAATAAATAAATACTCACAATTTTGTGTAAAATTCACGTGTAATATGTTCGAAATAATTATTTTAATTTATAATTAATAGATGCACACATTTTATTTTAGGGGGACAGAACTAAGCTTCCATTTCAAATTGTTTCATTTTTATTTTATTTTTTTACTCTTTCAATAAATTTGATTTTACTTATGATACAAACCCTATGACATTGAATTTTTACCCCCCCGGGCAAAATATCTTTCAAAAAAGTTTTTTTTTTCTTTCGGCGGGTTGACATAGGATGTTGGAATTTAGGTCCGTTAAGTAGGATTTAACCGAATTCTTAGCGATAAACTATCCAAACACCAACCATCATGTACCATTGTTAGGCACCAAAGAAAAATACCCAAACAACAAAAATTATTCAAAAAATAACGGATAAGGTTGACCGTCCTGAGCCACTTTCGGCATATTCGGTACGATATGGAACACTTCTATATCTTAATATTACAAATGGTCACCGTTTGTTTCCTGTTTCACAGAACAATACTGTGTTAATGCATATATCTATTTCCATGATACTGTGAACGTTTCGTTAAATCGACCTACCCTATTGCAACATGAAATATTGTAGATTAAATATCTATGGCTTTGAATTGCTGGCGATGAATATTCCCTGATTCACGGCTATGAATTATTGGAAAAGAATTGTCTATGGCTATGAATTTTTGGTGATAAACTATCCAGACCCCAGCCAGCATGTATCATTGTTAGGCACCAAAGAAAAATACCCAAACAACAAAAATTAATCCAAAAATAACGGATACGGTTGACCGTCCTGAGCCACTTTCGGCATATTGAGTACGATATGGAACACTTCTATATCTTGATATTACAAATAGTCACCGTTTGTTTCCTGTTTCACAGAACAATACTGTTAATGCATATATATATATATCCCCCCCCCCCATGATACTGTGAACGTTTCGTTAAATCGACCTACCATTGTTAAGCACCAAAGAAAAATACCCAAACAAAAAAGATTAATCCAAAAATAACGGACAAGGTTGACCGTCCTGAGCCACTTTCGGCATATTCGGTACGATATTGGAAAGCGCCCAACACCTCCATTTGATTAGCTTTTTGAAATTCTGACAGTTTGAAATGTTTCCTGAAACGGTCAATAAATGGATTGATGCTGACATTGCCACCGAGTGGTTGGCTTAGCAAGAAAAACTGATAATTAAATTCGCCAGTGTATTCGGGAGGGCTTGGTCCTTTGTATTCGTATTCGTCACTGGATCGTTTTGAAGTGCCCACCACCAGCAGGTTCTTTGATATGTTTGTTCTTAACCAGTGAACAGAGTTATCTCCCTTCGGTGATAACATGACAATTGTGGTCAGATTAAATGACGTGTGGTTCGCAATTGAAGGAAAAGCAATAGTTGGAGCTGACTCGGTTAACTTGACGTAGACCTTAGCATCGCATTTTGTGTAAGTGGAAGTCGGTTTTAAAACGATCTGTTTATATTGGGTGCAGATGTTGTTCGCTGTCAAAATTGATACCAAGTCCAGCAAGACAAGGCAGAAGAAAATGGACGATAAATTCTTCCCAGAATGCCTTGCGAAAGCAGACATACAGAATGCTGCCATTTTCTTTAAACAGGGGTCGTCGAAGAAAAATATCTGAAAAAAAAAAGAAAATACAGAATTTAATTCGTTTTATCCTTTTCAAAAATGCAATAAAATTTTCATTAAGAACAATATGTAATAAAATTTTCACTCAATTGGCGGAAACTTCTCCCAGAAGAACAGAAAGGATGCTGCAAGGGAAAAAGAGGAACCCATGATTTACTTTATATAGACCAATACATTCTTAAAGAAGTAAAAAATAGACGGAAAAATATTGCTATGACCTGGATCGATTACAGAAAAGCCTATGACATGGTCCCACATGCTTGGATTTTAGAATGTCTAAAAATGTATAAAATTTCCAACAACATCATAAACTTCATTAAAAAGCCATGGAAAACTGGCGAGTCCAATTAAAAGCTGGAAAACAATCCCTGGCAGACGTAAAAATCCAAAGAGGTATCTTCCAAGGAGACTCGTTATCACCACTACTCTTTATTATAGCAATGATGCCGCTCAATCATATACTTAAAAAATGTACAGGAATTGAAAAACTTGCTATCCTAGTAAATTTAAAATTAATTTAGAATTGTGTAAAATATCTTTTAGATTTTTCTTCAATTAAAGATCTGGAAAGTTCCGTCAATTTAATTGGAAAATACCCAATAGGGTAGGTTGCTTTTTCACTTTTTTAAAAATATCAAATTCTCCCAAACAGCAAAAGTTGTATTTTGCTATTGTAAATACTGATACTAAAAACTAGATCTCTTACTTGTTTGACCGCCCTGTCGGTTGGGGCGTTAGAATGCACCGACTGTACCTCTGCAGAGGGGTAAGACTCCCCCAATGGAGCCACCTATTGGTCGTGGGTGGCGACCCGTAACGCTTAAGGATAGAGCCCAGGTGGATGAGCAGTTCATGACATGCAATACTCCACTTTGGCCCTATCTTGGGCTAGACGGGCGGTCGGAGAGGCCCCCTCCGATCAATCGACTGGTCACGTCAAGCCCTATCACCTATATGATTTTCCCAACCCTATTGCCTTATGGCAAGCCCCAACCCCTTTTTATCATATGGGCGCTAGAAGGCGGTGGCTGCGGGTCTACATGTCCTTGGTATGACGTTAAACTCTATCTGATGGTGAGGTTCCAGTTTTGGAGGTTTGGGGAATGGGGAGCACCCCTTCATCACCATTGTTCCCTGGTCCACTCTGACCCGGAGTGGTAGTACTGTTAGGGTCCCATCTATGGGTTAAATAGAAAAATGTATTTATAAAAAAATTGTATTATCCATTAAGAATTGATTTATTTCAAAACTTTATCGGCATTAAATGGCCCACTGGGGTTGATATGCCGTAAAACAAAACAAACCAAAACCAAACCAATCTTTCTTGTTTGAGGAAATAGCATCAAAGATCATCTGCTAAAACACACTAAAAAATCCCCATTTTCACAACATTTGGCCCCGAAATTGGTTAGAAAATTTAGCAATTTCAATATTTAAAACAGAAAAAGTTGTCATTTTAAACGAAACGAAACGAATATTATAACTAGAATTCAAATTGATAATATACCCCCCCCCCATCATCACCGACACCTCAGATATGTTTTCTTTTTAACCTAATAATTAAGCTGTAGCAGTGATAACACTTTAAAAGATTGAAATCAATTTACTAAAATGTAGGAAAAGTTTTGAAGAAAAATATTTTGTGTGCTAATTCTTTATGTTAATTTGCAACTTTTTCCACATGGGTGACATTACAGTTTCAAAAGTGACCTACCTTAGTCTCCAGCCCTTTGAAGACCTTACTTTTGGGAAAATTACATTTAAAATCCCAGATTCCGTTTAAGATTCGGTGATTGCTAAAAAATCCCCCCCCCCTCTGTTCCGTACAATTCTTTAAAAGAAATCTTCTAGTCGTCTCACATGAGCACTGTTGATAATACTGCCACAGACAAGGATTCTTAAATGAAATGAATAAAATATTATAAGTAGAATTCAAATTGAAAATATGTCGCCAACACCATTAACACCTTCGATATGCTGCTTTTTACTTCATTAATTAAACTGTAACCGAGACAACATTTTAAAAGGCTGAATTCTATTTCCTCAAACGAAGCAAAGTTTTGAAGAAAAATATTTTGTGTGGTAATTGCTTATGTTAATTAGCAATTTTTGCCACATGGGAGATGTTACAGTTCCAAAAGCGACCTACCTTAGTCTCCAGCCATTTGAAGACCTTACTTTTGAGAAAATTACAATTTAGCAATTTCAATACTTAAATCAGAAAAGGGTGTTATTTTATTTTACTAAGATGAAATAAATAAGATATTATAACCAAAATTCAAATTGAAAATACCCCCCTCTATCATCACCGACAGCTGATATGCTGCTTTTTGCTAATTAAGTTGTAAACGGGATAACATTTTAAAAGACTGAAATCTATTACCTCAAACGAAGGCAAAGTTTTGAAGAAAAATATTTTGTGTGATAATTCTTTATGTTAATTTGCAACTTTTTTTTTCATAAAATATATTAGGGGAATTTTTTTTTTACAGCCCCTGTCGACCTAGTAAAAAAAATTCCCCTAATATATTTAAGTTATGAAAATCCAAAGAAAATGTATTTTACTCAAAGGATTTATAATTTTTTCTCCAAAGATAAGAGTCTGAATAATTAAAATCAGATATGTTTAGAAACGTTCTGGAGGTCCCTACTGTCGTAAAACAAAACAAATATCTCATTTTTCTATCAACTTAATTGCACTTTTTCACACCAAATCTAGTATACTGTTCTTTTTGTCATGCAATTCAAATTTCGTTTATCTGACAAAGAATTATGAATTTTTTTAAAATAGTTATTGCAAGAAGTTTAAAATACATTTAAAAATAATATTTACGGTTTTTTACTTCTCCTGGTACTTTTGAAAGATTATATTTTACTACCGTATTTGACGGCATATCAGACACACGGCATATAAGACGCACCCCCATTTCAGCAGTCAGATTCAGGAAAATAGTTTTAGTATTTAAGCATATATTGTTGAAAACAGTCTAGCTGTACATTACACAAGCCTTATTTGTTATCTTGGCATTTCAGTATCGGAAGACTATAATATAGTTTTTGTGCCCCTGAAGTTACAGCGCCTCCTGTGACTGTGAAGTCCAATCATTGGAATTCTTATCATTGGTTTCCCTTCACCTACGATGTATAAGACGCAGGGCAATTTTTTGAGCCAAAATTTTGGGAAAAAAGTGCGTCCTATCTGCCGTCAAATACGGTAATTTTTTATGATTTTCTTGAAAATCAGCATCCAAAACATTGACTGTTTCTTACCCGGGATTGAACCCTGACCTCTAATACCAAAGGGAAACAATTCACCTTTTTTAGCCCAACAAGAAAATGTTACATAATCTATGCGGTTGCATCAGATTATTGTCAATCCCCTGTATTTCTAAAGGGATGGCCCCTTTTCATATCACGGGCGGGACTTTCCATGGAATAGTACAGAAAGCCCGCGAAATACGTGAAGTCACGTGGGACCTGATTGTGTCCTCAGTTTTCAGTTTGGACGTCAGGCAGGGAAGATGTCCTGCCTTAACTGGAACTCACTCTGCATACGCGCGTTATGTTAGTCAGATGTTTAGTTACATGAAATGTTTAGTTAAGTAAATAAAATTTTAAGAAAAATAACACGGTCTTGTGGTTGGTGAATGTCTTGGTAACAATACTGATCTAGAAGAAGACATGAGTTAAGTGCGACCGACCACCAAGATGTTAGAAGAAGACGTAAGATGTCAAAGACACTAGAAGAAGAATAGAAGTAAGTAAGAAAAGAAGGGTATGCAACAAAATGTCTTATCTTATTGGCTTTCTGTATGGACTCATATGTTTATCTATCAAAATTTGAAAAATAAGTTTAAAATGACATTTCAAAATATTATTTACGGTTCTTACTCATCCTGGTACTTTTGAAAGATTATATCTTATTATAATGGAGATAGTGTGTTTACCATATCTACATGATATTTACCGCGTACCCCACTTGTACGGGTCAGGCACAAAGCCTATTAACGTGGGACCACCCAAACCGAAGCTCATGGGGTGGCGGGTGAAAAATTGCGTCGATCCCATCGGCATTCCCCCTCAAGGGGGGCGCCTCAGGCACTGGGCAATAAACCCAGCCCTGCCCCTTTAAATCAAGGGGGCAGGTGTTGCCTGGGGGGATAGCCCCCTGGGATCGACGCCGTTAATCATATCAATGTCCAGAGGCCGAAGCCACTGTTGACCATATCTACATACTAATAACATGCAATTGTATTTATATATATATATATACAACAAAATAGCGGTTTACAGTGTGAACAGGAAGGCCAATTTGTATATTGATATTAAAAATTCAATTTTAATAAATATGTGTTTGGTATTATTGATTTCTAATTGTTTGGTTTTATTCTAATAAATATGAGGAAAAATCTCTTCAATAAATCCATTAACAAGAAAAATATAACTGTAATTTCATTCTTTACTTCCTGATTTAACTAAATAGTTAAATCAGAAAAATTTAGCAATGAAAGACGGAAGTGATGAAAGAGTAAGTTTCAGTTGCTCTATTTTTCTATTATACCTCCCTCTGTTTCAAATCTTTTTATCTGCCTTCTTATTTAGTTTCATTAGCCTTTATAATTTAATATAATATTTTATTACATTAAAACTTAAATACTTGCACTCTGTTTCAAATCTTTTTATCTGCATTCTTATTTAGTTTCATTAGCCTTTCTAATTTAATATAATATTTTATTACATTAAAACTTAAATACTTGCACTCTGTTTCAAATCTTTTATCTGCATTCTTATTTAGTTTCATTAGCTTTTCTAATTTAATATAATATTTTATTACATTCAAAACTTAAATACTTGCACTCTGTTTCAAATCTTTTTATCTGCCTTCTTATTTAGTTTCATTAGCCTTTCTAATTTCATATAATATTTATTACATAAAAACTTAAATACTTGCACTCTGTTTCAAATCTTTTTATCTGCCTTCTTATTTAGTTTCATTAGCCTTTCTAATTTAATATAATATTTTATTACATTAAAACTTAAATACTTGCACTCTGTTTCAAATCTTTTTAACTGCCTTCTTATTTAGTTTCATTAGCTTTTCTAATTTAATATAATATTTTATTACATCAAAACTTAAATACTTGCACTGTGTTTCAAATCTTTTTATCTGCCTTCTTATTTAGTTTCATTAGCCTTTATAATTTAATATAATATTTTATTACATCAAAACTTAAATACTTGCACCCAGAGGTTTCATACATTTTCTAGCTGTACTAACTTTTCATGATTGTCTTGAAAATGAGCATCCAAAACATTGACCGTTTCTTACCCGGGATTGAACACTGACCTCTAATACCAAAGGGAAACAATTCACCTTTTTTAGCCAAACAAGAAAAATCTTATTGGCTTTCTGTATGGATTGACATGTTTATCTATCAAAAGTCAGAATTATTGACTGATCGAATTATTGATCTGCTTATCAAGTTTACCAATACCATTCGCTGGCAGCTGCTCTTTGGCGCTCTTTACCAATCTGAATGGTTCTTAACGAAGAAGAATCGAAGACACTGATGCCACAGAAATTTCAAAATGGCTGCCTCGTATGAAATTCCAATATTCCTGCTATTAGATTCTTTGAGAATCTGAGTAAGTTGCTTGCGTTTGACGATTCTTTGATGTCAAATCGAATCTTGAGGTATTTTGATAATTTCATATAAGAGCGAGGTTATTATTGTTCGGGATGGAAACGATGAAAAAGTGTATGAGTCACAGAGATAGATAGATAGATAGATAGATAGATAGATAGATATGAACAGATTGAGATGGATATATCATCAGATAGATAAATAAATAAATAGATAGATAGATAGATAGATAGATAGATAGATAGATATGAACATACCGATAGATAGATAGATAGATAGATAGATATGAACAGACGAGATAGAGATAGATAGATAGATAAATAGATAGATAGAATGAACAGACCGAGATAGATATATAGATAGATAGATAGATAGATAGATAGAGATAGATAGATAGATAGATAAATAGATAGATAGATAGATAGATAGATATAGATAGATAGATAGATAAATAGATAGATAGATAGATAGATAGATAGATATGAACAGACCGAGATAGATAGATAGATAGATAGATAGATAGATAGATAGATAGATAGATAGATAGATAGACATGAACAGACCGAGATAGATAGATAGATAGATAGATAGATAGATAGACATTGAAACAGGACCGAGATAGATAGATAGATTAGATAGATTAGATAATATACAAGATAGATAGATAGATAGATAGATAGATAGATAGATAAGAACAGACTTAGATAGATAGATAGATAGATAGATAGATATACCAGGCTGAGATAGATAGATAGATAGATAAAGGCTGAGATAGATAGATTAGATAGATAGATAGATAGATAGATAGATAAAGGCTGAAGATAGATAGATAGATAGATAGATAGATAAGAACAGATTATATAGATAGATAGATAGATAGATAGATAGATAAGACAGACTTAGATAGATAGATAGATAGGATAGATAGATAGATAGATATACACAGGCTGAGATAGATAGATAGATTAGATAATAGATAGATAGATAAGAACAGACATAGATATATATATATTATATATATATATATATATAGATAGATAGATAGATAGATAGATAGATATACACAGCTGAATAGATAGATAGATAGATAGATATACACAGGCTGAGATAGATAGATAGATAGATAGATAGATAGATAGATAACCCATAAAACATTTTTTATAAAAAGTTAATTTTCTTCAAAACCAAAGGTACCAATAGCTCACTCTTTCTAGCGGAACATTACATAACCAAAACGATATATATATATATATATATATATATATATATATATATATATTGGATGTATACCTTTCCCAAGGATATTATTAGTGCTTTGTGAAACAGCTTCGTCCAGGATTTGAACTCAAGATATACATAATCTTTGTCTTAGCATTTTTATATTTTTATTGTATCTAGAAAATTTGGTTAAATCGAACTTAACGGACCTAAATTCCACCATCGTTTGTCACCCCGTCGAAAGAAAAGAAATACTAGAAATCAGGGAATTAACCGAATTTAATGAAATTTCCAGTGTTGATATAGCTATGTGAAATGTAAACAGCTTCGTCCAGGATTTGAACTCGGGTCGACGCGTCCATTTCCTACGACTCTAACCATTAGACCATACATCATACCCTTCCGCCTTACAAATGTTATAAACGGCGAAACCAGAATATGTCCTAGAAAATGGGATGCATAAAATTCTCCGGGACGTTGAGATACAAACGGATCAGCATATCAACTCTTGTGGGTTATTTAATGCCAAATCTATATATATAATATATATATATATTATAAATATATATATAATATATATTGTGTGTGGTGTGTGTGTGTGTGTGTGTGTGTGTGTGCGCTGTGGTGTGTGTGATTATCTATATCTATAATAATGGAGATTCGCTTCCGGTTTTTGTCTGTAACAAAACTACTCACTGCTTACGTCACATTACCAAATCGTCATAACATAGAATAAATACACTCACAATTTGAATATGCTTTTTTCGACAGTTTTCATTGTTTTTAAACAATTTTTAATAAATACATGACTGGTATTATATATTATATATAGTTTGTTTATTTTTATTACATATTAAAGTTTACATTTCAAAATGGTTTTATTTTTAATCCTCTATGAATTTGATGATTTTTACTACTTAGGGTACAAAACTCGCTGACATTGATTTTTTTTTACTCCCACCCTCTTGGCAATATGTTTGAAAAAAATTATTTTATATGCCCGGAGGGCGTGTTTTATTTTGTACTAGTAATGTTTTTTTGGGTTTTTTCTGTTTATTTTTTTTGCGCAAATATTGAATTTCGATATTTCTTAACGATCGAAACTCATTTACAGTCAAGAGGCCTCCTCCGACCAATCGGTGTCACATCAAGCCCTAGTATCTATACGGTTGTCCCAAACCATTGCCCCTATAGCAAGCCCAACACTTTTTATCATATACTAGTACAAAATAAAAACACGCTCCGAGCGATGTAAAATAGAATGGTAATTTTTTTATTTCCAAAATGAGTCATCTGAATTTAGAAATATTATATATTAATATATTTATATATATATATATATTATATAGTGTTAGATGTCACTGTGTGACCAGTTACTACGCGTACGCAACCTTTATACTGCCCATAAACACTCTCATACATTCAATTCACCTTCACATAGATACACACATCATTTTATCCAATCATACGCATCCCATGTCTATTGAATTTTTTGAAATTCTTTCGATTTTCCTTACATTTGAAACATCTTACCTGATGATTGCATCGCATGAAACCAATATGGTTGTGAATGTTCCTTTGTCACCCAATAAATAGATATGTAAAACCTTTATATATTATATATATTATAATATATTATATATATATATATATATATATATATGGGAGTAAATATGGAAAATAAATCCGACAATATAAAGAAAATTTTGAAAAAACAAGTGTTCCGAAAATGGGATGAATTTAATTATCGATGTTTAAAACATTTCGGTTTCATTGAACCTTCATCAGGATGTATCTTGGGGTGATGAAAATGATTGATGTTTTTATATGTGACAGGAGAGGAAAATCTTTTTAGTTATGTAACTGTATTTGATCAGCGTTTTATTTTTGAAAGGCAAGTCGCGATCCACACATGCGAAGATGTCATGATGCGTGACGCAACTCGAAGAAATGCAAAAGACGAGAAAAAGTATTAATGGACTGATTATTTTTAAGAGAACATGGGGAAACAAAGTGGGAATGATAACTAAATAAATAATTAAATGAAGCCTGGTATTTAGTAATTATTTAACACTATTTTAGCTAGAAACGGAGATATAATAAATAATACATGTCAGTTATTAATTTTCATCTCCTGTCACATATGAAAACATCCATCATTTTCTTCACCCCAAGAGACATCCTGATGAAGGTTCAATGAAACCGAAATGTTTTAAACATCGATAATTAAATTCATCACATTTTCGGAACACTTGTTTTTTCAAATTTTCATTATATATACTAGCAAATATATGCACCCTCCGGGTGCAAGTATTTAAGTTTTAATGTAATGAAATATCGTATTAAATTAGAGGCAGACAAAAAGATATGTAACAGAGTGGGGGTATAATAGAAAAATAGAAATGAAACTTACTCTTCCATCACTCCCTTCTTTCATTGCTGAATTTTACTTATTTAACTATTTAGTTAAATTAGGAAATAAAAAATAAAATGACAGTTATTTTTTCTTGTTAATGGATTTCATTTAAGATTCATTGGAGAGATTTTTGCTTATATTCATTAAAATAAAACCAAACAGTTAGAAGTCAATAATACTAAGCACATATTTAATAAAATCACATTTTTAATATCAATATGCAAATTAGCCTTCCCGTTCACACTGCAAACCGCTATTCTTTGTATATATAAATACAATTGCATGTTATTTGTATGTAGATATGGACAACACTAATAAAAAGGTGAAGAAATTTTATTAATAATTGAGGTTTAAATATAAATAAAATCATGGAGAATGTGATGTAAATAACTATGTTAATTGTGACTCGATTAGTAATATAGTTTCGGTTACAGACAGAAAAACACACAATCTCCATTATAATAAGATATATATATATATATATATATATATATATATATATAGTATTGTTCAAAATATAATTTAATGACTAGACAAAAATGAAGATCAAAAGAGAGAACGGGTGTCATCAGGTCATAGGTCAGATGTGTTAGTCATTAAGAGCTTTCTCCTTGATGACTTTCTCACCAGCACTGACTCAGCGTCCGTCACACGTACCTATACTGTGTGAATGTGAACAAACAGACACCGCGCATAAAGAGGTGTCTATAGGTTTGACCCACCATATGACCTAGCCCAAAATTAAAGAGAACGTCTTGTAATTTGCATTATTTGGATTAATCGGACTATTGTCCTCATCTTTATTGTTATCTCCGACCTTCTTCAGCTATTTCTTGTCGGACTCGGGGGCCTTCTTTCCGAACTCGGGAACCTTCTTTCGGAAACTCGAGAACCTTCTTGTCTTAAGCGGGAGCCATCACAGAACTTTGAATCGAACTCTTTATTCAATCCACGTTCTCATTCCACTAACCATAGCTGGGGTACAAGTGTTAAGCTGTGTTAATTATTATTCTATGTTACTGTCACTCTTGACCAGGATTGAACCTGCAGCCCAGAGATAACTGTTACTTAGAACTGTTTTAACCTAACGCTTATATCTACTACGATATCTGTCCAATTGGACAATTCAGTGTGAATTGGGGGAACTTATAAGCATATATATTATATATATATATATTATATATATATATATATATATATATATATATAGAGAGAGAGAGAGAGAGAGAGGAGAGAGAGAGAGAGAGAGAGGGAGAGAGAGAGAGAACAGAACTTTTATTACTTCTTAATTTTATCTGTTCGTAACACAGGTATTCGGTAAGTAATAAAATAAAATTTGACATCGAATACAATTTCTACCTGCAAGTGTGAGGGTGTAGCTCAGACCTTTTTTGTGTCATTAGATTTGTAAAAGATCGAAAATGATTTATTAGAAAAGTCGACATCTCTTTTTGTCATCTAGCTTTATAAAAGCATAATTGAATAAATGATAGCTTTGTCTACTAAAATGAATAGATAACAATATACTTTACACCAGGACGCCGCCCTGTCGGCTGGGGGCGTTAGAATGCACCGACTGCACCTCTGCAGAGGGGTAAGACTGCCCCAATGGGGCCACCTGTTGGCCGTGGGTGGTGACCCGTGATGCTTAAGGATAGAGCCCAGGTGGATGAGCAGTTCATGACATGCAATACTCCACTTTGGCCCTATCTTGTCCCACAAAAATGTCCCCAATTTTTGTATAAATTATACCCCCAGTTCAAATTGAGATATTTTGAGTCTGTTTGTTTCATGTTATTCAAAATTTTGTTTTTTATTCAGATAAAATAAAATTGTTAATATCTACAGAATATCTAATGCACAGTAGAAAGTTGAATGAACAGGGGTACAACACGTTTTGTGACAAGGAATTATTGAAATAACATTATTGATATTTTTCTTTATTTCCAGCTTTCCAAACAACAAAACGAAATTGGAACAATAAAACAGAAAAATAAACTGTAATAAATGAAATAGAACTCAACATTTAGTTTCTTTCAGGGAAATTTTCATTAAAAGCTCTTCGAACTTGTTCACAGCTTTTAGTTGCTTTAAATTCTAAGACAATGAAAATTCTTTGATCTTTAGTCAACTGCATTTTAGGGGTCTTCAACTGTTGAAAATAAAAAATAAAAATTAAATTTCTAACTCACAAATGGTTTAAATACTCGTGCGTATGTAGGATACGGTTTTTAAATTTTAAATATCATTAATAACCATTGAAATTATGTATTAAGGTTTGAGCCATATTTCTATGATTTTCTTGTCACAAAACATGTTGTACCCCTGTTCATTAAACTTTCTACTGTGCAGTAGATATTCTGTAGATATTAACAATTTTATTTTATCTGAATAAAAAACAAAACTTTCAATGACATAAAACAGACTCAAAATATCTCAATTTGAACTGAAGGTATAATTTATACAAAAATAGGGGACATTTTTGTGGGACACCCTATATATATATATATATATATATATATATATATATATATAATATTTTTAAATTTAAAATCCGAATATTTTTATTTTAAATAAATTTTATATATTAATTATTCATAGCAAAAAACTAAATTAAAGTTTTGAAATAAAATAACTGATGCATTATAAAATTCATTAATTGATAAATCAATACTGAAAATTTCATTAAAATCGGATAATTACCTGATTTTTGGTAATTTTTTTTTTTTTTTTTTTTTTTTTTTGCAATCGTGAATGTTATATTAAAATTGTAAGCAAGCGCTTAAAACCCTTGAAAAAGAGACAGAATGGCGGTTCGCGTCGAAATTGACCAAAACAAATTTATCTGAATAAAAAACAAAATTTTCAATAACATGAAACAGACTCAAAATATCTCAATTTGAACTGGAGGTATAATTTATACAAAAATAGGGGACATTTTTGTGAGACACCCTGTATTGGGTCAAATAGGTCTGTTTTAAAATTATTTGTGTTCCATAGGTTCGTGTGCAAAAAAAATCTTGAGAAAAAACTACACAAAAAACGTAGTATGAACATAGAATGCGCAATTCCCTAACCTCTTGGGGAAAATAAATGGTTGATATCCCGTTAAGATCAATCAATCAATCCTTTTGTTAGGGAGAGTTATCTCCCCTAACGATCTTGTCCGGATATACTCGACTGACAAGCAGAGAGACAGCAAGATCACAATGTTACATAATTATTAGATACCTAATGATTATGGCAATAGTGTAGAAAACATAATGGCGATTAGTGCAGCCCACAGCCTTGAAAGATGAGTGACAATGCTTGACCTCACTCTCACCTTGCCTTCCGGAGATAAATCGTGAGAACCGGAAGGCATAGAAGACCCTGTTCCAGTTTAAGGATACTAAGTAACTCAGTCAGTTAGAAGTTAGAAGCCGAGCTAGCAAGATGTAAGGATCTGCGCAGATTGTCTGGTTTGGGGATTTATAAATAAAGTAACATCAACGTAAATCGAAGTCTTGTGTTTATTACCTAAAAACTAACAATGACACAAGGCTTCTGGTAACGAGAAATCCCAACAGAAACCAGACCCAAAGTCCCCAGGGAGAGTCCAGACTTTAGAAGAGACCAGACCAAGATGATAGACGATCAGAATAGCAAAGCCGGCCAGAAGAAAATACGACCAGAGTAAGAAGTAAAGAAAAGGGTATACAACATTATGTGCTGATTTGGTACTGTGAAAACGTCAGTACGTAACAACAAGAACGTAGCTGCCGTGATGAACACATCACATGATACATAGTTGAATTCAATCCAAACTCACCCTACTGTATTCCCGGTCGGTGAGAATAAATCAAACAAATATTGTTATATGTTAAACATATTTCACTGGTTTTGTTATCATTTGTTATTCCTACATCTTGGGATATAACACCTTTATACCTGGGCTTGGTAAATAAAATCAGAGGCGTCCATAAGTGGATTAATTTACTACTTTGCCTTTATAAATCTATAATATATATATATATATATATATATATATATATATATAATATATATATATATATACATTGGTTTGTATGTATGTGTGTATGTCCAGATGAAACAGATTAAGATATATTTCGGGACTCTTAAATTTTCCCTGTGATAAGCAAATAACTTCGGATGAAAGAAGACGAGAACAGCGATTGGAGTTTAAAAAATAAACATATATTTAAAAGATATAAAAAGGGTTGCAAATTTGTGGGCATTTGCTAGCCAAACTTATCTTGTTGAGGGGGTTGTAAAGGTAAAGGTTTCACTGGATGAAACCACTCGCTGGTTGACAAGGTAATGGGAACGCTTGAAAATCGCGTCTCGTTGGTTGAAAAGCCCCACGATAAGTTAAAGGTGAGCGCTGGAATATTATTCCACTCACTGGCTGACTGTCAACACGATAAGTGCTGAGGGTGAAGGTGACGGTAAAGGGAGTGCTTGAAAAATGCGACTCGCCTGGTTGACGGCCCCTCGATAAATGACTTTCGTGAAGGGGTTTAATTTCGGCGCCAATATCGTAAATTGGCAATTGGCCCTCTGGTGCCAGGGGGAGATAATTTAACCATAATTTTTCTAAGCTCCATGGGGTCACACAAGACTTAACTTGGTCCAAGCCACAGAAATCCAAGAAGGTTTCTGTAAATTTATGTCAAGCCTATTATTCTTCTTTTTTTTTAAGTTTAACTTATAAATTACACACAAAAAGAGATTTTGAAAATAGTATATACCCAACCCCTAACCCCTAACCCTAACCCCCCTTAGTTAACATTAACAGTTTTATTACAAAGTTTGTGGGTTCTGTAGCCCAGAAAAAACAGAACCCAAATTATTTATTCATTTTCCCATTAAACTAACCTTAAACCCCAACCCCAACCCTAAACCCTAACCCTAATTCTAACCCCTAACCCTAGACCCCCATAGTAAAAATTTTAGTTTTATTACAAAATTTGTGGGTTCTGTTTTTTCTGGGTCACCGGTATACAGGATGACCCAGAAAAACTAGAACCCAAATTATTTATTCATTTTCTCATTAAACTAACCTTAAACCCCAACCCAACCCTAACCCTAACCCCTAAGCCTAATCCTAACCCCTAACCCTAACCCTAGACCCCCATAGTTAAAATGAACAGTTTTATTACAAAATTTGTGAGTTCTGTTTTTTCTGGGTTACCGGTATACAGGGTGACCCAGAAAAAACAGAACCCAAGTTATTTAATCATTTTCCCATTAAAATAACCTAGAACCCCAACCCTAACCCCTAACCTTAGACCCCCATAGTTAAAATTAACAGTTTTATTACAAAATTTGTGGGTTCTGTTTTTTCTGGGTCACCGTAATTTTGACGCCTTTGTGCAAGTTCATAAAGTTCACGGATTTGACACAAGGTCACAAGTATGAGGCATCTAGTAAGGATCGAACTCGCATTTTAATATGCGACACTAGCTAGCTAACCATTACCCCACGACGACTAATAACAATAGAGCTGTTACCGAACTAAATGTAAGGGAGATAACTCTTACGTGTTTAATAAACAATAAGCACTAGCCATGAGAGCTTTAAAAAATAAGTTATCACCCTGTCATGCTAGCAGCACGGACATCCATGACAATCTCTCACCAACCATCCCTATCATTCATTGCCCCTGACAGGTCCTCCGTGTAGCATCCGGTATCCACGCATGTAAGATGTCTTGTTTGTGTCTCAGTGAAATAGTGCTTTATCTATTTGGTAAGTTTTTTTTGGCGGTGGGGGGGGGAGTGATTTATTTGACTTTCAATGCTACTGAATATCACCCGGAAACAAATTCATATTTCAATAGAAAAACACTAAATCGGTCATGCGGTATTTAGTGTAGTTATTTATAAAGAAGTTATGGACCAAGTAACCAATAAGCACCCCAGCTGGGAGCTGTTTTGAAAGGAACACCTTTTGCTTCTCACTGTGAACTCCCGGTTGTTTGTTTACAAACTTTTTTTTTTTTTTTTTTTAGAATTTCAGATTTTTAGTTTTCATGTATATTTACAACCCAAAAGTCACGTTTTTATACCAAAATAGTTTTCGATTTTAATTTTTTTTAAATAGTTATTCATTGGTTACTTGGTCCCAACATCCTTTCATTTAAATAAAAATAAAAAAAATATTTTGTGATTAAATAAAAACTATTTTGATATAAAAATGTGTCCTTAATATAAAAACGTGTCTTTTGTTTAAAGTTTTTAAAACTTTAAAAAAATTTCAACATAAAATAACTAATTTTTTTTATTAAAATCGCAAACTATTTTAGTATAAAACGTGCCTTTGGGTTGTAAATATTCATGAACAAACTTTTTAAAAATCTTACAGTGAAATTCGAATGCAAAAAAAAAGTCGTCTGTTGTTTGTAAACTAACAAACAGGAGTTTACGGTGAGAAGCAAAAGGTGTTCTTTTCAAAACAGTTCCCAGCTGGGGTGCTTATTGGGTACTTTGTCCAAAACTTCTTTATAAATAACTACATTAAATACCGCATGACCGATTTAGTGTTTTTCTATTGAAATATAAATTTGTTTCCGGGTGATATTCAGTAGCATTGAAAGTCAAATAAATCACACACACACACACACACACACACACACACACACACACACACACACCCGTCAAAAAAATCTTACCAAATAGATAAAGCACTATTTCACTGACACACCTACGCACGTTCCCAATCCTAGGTGCGTTGTGATAAGATTTTTGTCTACATTCCCATGACGCCTAGTTGAATCATAAAAAGAAAACATTTTATACCCCCCTTCAGTTTAGTTCACAGGTTACCTTAGCAACCACCCAGGTATTTTTCCAAATCTAAAATGATCGCCCATTAGGGTAGGTCAATTTTTCATTTTTTTTTTTTTAATATCAAATTCTTTCAAAAAATTGTGAGTTGGTATAATAAATACTGATACGAAAAACTAGATTTCTTATTTGCATCATTATTTGAGGAAATAGCATCAAAGATCGTGCACCAAAAATTTCGCAAAATTTAGTCTAGAAATTGGTTAGAAAATTTAGCAATTTCAATATTTAAAATAGATAAGGTTGTCATTTTAAACGAAACAAATAAAATATTATACATGAACAAAATTTTAAAAAAATCTTACAGTAAAATTCTAATGCAAAAAATAATCGTCTGTTGTTTATAAACAAACAACCGGGAGTTTACGGTGAAAAGCAATAGGTGTTCCTTTCAAAACAGCTCCCAGCTGGGGTACTTATTGGATACTTGGTCCGAAGTTTTTTTTTAGCCCTTTTTATTCATTATCTATTTATTTATTTATTTACACACGGTCCGATCGAATACGAATGATTTTAAAACGGATCTATTTGACTCGTCAGTACTACCACTTTGGGTCAGAGTGGACCTGGGAGTAATGGCAATGAAGAGGTACCCTACATTCCCCGAATATTCATAACTCAAAAACATAAAACAGAGACCCAGTTTCTTCCACCTTGTGCCAGCCATCACAAAAATTGTAACAAGAGTCCAAAATCAAAATAGACAAAGGATAACGTAGAAAAAATCCACCTAAAAAGCAAAAAAATCACAGAATCGCTGAAACTGTAGAGGATTATGAGAACGTGTTCAGTAATATTAGGAATGACGAATAAAAATATGACACAGTTAGGCAGAAAACACGGAGAAATAATAAAACAAATGCATACAATTATAATATAACAAATAAATTTATTCAGAGAATAAATTTGCAAGTAATCAACAAATATGTAAATGTTTGAAAAGAATAGTGTATGTGATATGTGTAATGTAAAATGTAAAAAGTTCGTATGTTTAGTTTGGAAAAGTTCGTTTTGATGTGGACAGAAATTAGAAATAAGTTTGTGTATCTGACCTGTTGAAACGGATTCTTGATGTAGGTAGAAAGAAGTGGTAAGAATACTGGTAGTAGTAGTAGTAATTGTGTTGAGGCAGGGGAATCGTCGTTCGAACACCTGTTTCTTGGCCAGCGAGAGGAGATCTATGTGTTTGTTCATCTTTTGGTTGTGTCCGGTTTGAGTGTGAGGTGAAGTCTGTGTCGTCTGCTAGCGGAATGAATTCTGTCCTCTCTGATAGCGAAAAGGGTTCTGTCTAATTGTTGATTTCTTATCTATCTTTTATAATCAGGAGATAGGATCCAAAAGTAATTAATTTTTTTGGCGCAAACGCACGGACGTAGTTGTAAACAAAATCTTGCCTATCGATTCTGATTTTTGTGTAAATAATTGGTTTAATCACTTTTCCTTAAATCTTTGGAAAAGGATTTGTGTTCGTGTGTTTGATTGAATTACTTTTCCATAAGTTTGGAAAAAGGATGGTGTTGTATGTTTATTTTAATTTCTTTTCCTAAAGTTTGAAAAGAGAAATGTGTACGTGTATTTATTTAAAAATATAGAATTGTATTCTATAACACACATCAAAACAAAAATTCCGTTCTCCTATCACAACTGTAAAAAAAAAAAAATAGACATTAGCTACTACCCGGCGCCTTCCTCCTTTCCTGACTTTTAATTACCCTGACTGTACCGCTTTGAACTCACAATCCACCGTATCCTTGTTGACACTTCCCATTCCTTTCTCTCCTTCTTTTTTCCTCACACCTTTCGACGCATCCGTCCTCCCTTCCTCTTCTCCCCCTCCATCTACCTTTTGCAATATATAAATAAACTGTAGTTCATTGACTCAGATAAATCTTCTGACGAAGCTTCATAAACATACCGGGGCAAAATATCAGTTGAATGAAGTTGTTTAGTGCTTTATCCGGTTTTCCTCAGTTTTTGATGAAATATTTTTTATCCTAATTTTACACCAAGATAATAATTGAGTATTATTCATAGATTTCATTATGAGATTTTAATTGAGGGAATTTTATTTTTAAAATAATCAGAGGACATATAGCGAGTTCGATCCTCGTTGGATGCACTGTACTTGCGACTTTGTGTCACATCCTACCCGTGGCGAATGGGTTGGATAACTAACTACCTAGTCTCTGATCACACGAACCTCTCTCTCTCTCTCTCTCTCTCTCTCTAAAAAAAAAATTTTTTTAACAATGATCACTAATTCTCTGAATGTTTGAGATGAGGCTTTAAGATTAGTATTTATCTGCGTTATTCGGACTATTGTCCCCATCTTCATTGTTATTTGTACAACGTTTCGGCCGATATACCCTCCGTTATCTCTGGAACCCGAGTTCAATCCTGAGTGAAAGCAGTTAGAAAAATAATTAATTAACACCCCAGCTATGGTTAGCGGAATGAGAACAGGATACCCCCGTGGAATAAATAAAGGGTTAGGTTCAAAGTTCCGTGATGGCTCCCGAATACGACAAGAAAGTTCCCGAGTTCGAAAAGAAGGTTCCCGAGTCCGAGAAGGTTCCCGAGTCCGACCAGAAATACCTGAAGAAGGCCGGAGGGTATATCGGCCGAAACGTTGTACAAATAACAATGAAGATGGGGACAATAGTCCGAATAACGCAGATAATACTAATGATCACTAAGATTATATTAAAACCAAATAAATTACCAATATAAATATACGTATTCACTAATTAAAAAAACAAATTTCAAACATATATTAACAACAGAATCTTAAGTTTTCTTTGCACAAGTCAATAATATTATTTACGAAATAAAAAAAATTCCCCTTTTTTCAAATGTCACTCTTCACCGAATTTTTTTTTTTTATTCTGTCATCGTAACTGTCACAAAACATCACTCTATTTCTCCAACCGCAAGCGTCTCAAAAATTCTGCACAAATATTCTTTTTTCGAACATTTCAAAATTCTCTGTATTTTGACCGTTTTAACTTCAAATATCAAACATTTTACCACGAAGAAAGCCGTTTCCTTTGTATGCTTAAATATTTAATAACTTTCTATTATTATTCAGTAATAATCAGTATTAAATAATAATAAATAGAATACAATGTGTACATGAACAAACCCCCGGCCGAAACACGTGTTGGTAATTCATTAAACTAATTTTATCCATTCAACATTTTCTTTCCTTTATTTATTCATCCTTTCAATGCACACACACACACACACACACATACACATACATATATATATATATATATATATATATATATATATAAGGTATGAATCCATATATTCTCCTCCAGCTATGTGTTAAATAGTAGGGCAGACTGGGCCTTCAGCCTTTGGTAGGTAACCAGTCTAGGAGAGGGATAACTCTGAATTCAAAATTCCCGAGGTCGGTCGTTGATTGGGTTTGTGGCAACCCTTGATGCACCAATTCTTTCCTATCGACTGTGCCAAAAAGTGTGGATGGTCCAACACAAGCCTTCACCACTATAAACAAATCGCTGTGTGGGTGTTCATTGTGTGTATGAACCCTCATGCGTCGATCGACGGGAGAGTCCATCATATCATATATATATTCATATATATTGGAGGATATGTGCTTAATTGAAGTCATACCTAATTTTGAAAATTGATTAGTTAATAATTAATGAATTTAGGCGGGCATATATGTTCAAATGTAAGGCTAAACAAAATCAAGAAAATGTCTATAACCTTGCTGATGAGACCTAATAGGTCGAAATGTACATTCAGGGATTGACATTTTCTCTATTTTGTTTAGCCTTACATTTGAACATATACGCCCACCTAGAAAATTCATTAATTATTAACTAATTAATTTTCAAAATTAGGTATGACTTCAATTAAGAACATATCCTCCAAAAACTGTCGGCTAAAAGCCATGTAAAAATAAACACA
>CM042178.1:2982808-3092808 GCA_023376005.1 Doryteuthis pealeii
TCTTCCAGCTATGGGTTAAATAGTAGGGCAGACTGGGCTCAAACCTTGGTAGGTAACCATCTAGGAGAGGGAATAACTCTGAATTCAAATTCCTGAGGTCAGTCGTTGATGGTTCGTGCATTCCTTGATGCCAATTCTTTCCTATCGACTGTGCCAAAAGTATGGAATGGGTCATGCCTTCACCACTATAAATCACAGTGTGGGAATTGTATGAAACACTCATACGTCGAAAATCGTCGAGAGAGTCCATTTATACACATTCCCACCCTCATAGCCCTCTCTCTCTCTCTCTCTCTCTCTCTCTCTCTCTCTCTCTCTCTCTCTCTCTCTCTCTCTCTCTCCTGATTCCAATTCTTATTATTATATAATATAGTGGCGACAATTTTAAAGAGCCAAAGTAACAATTGCCAAAAAATTATTGTGTGGGTAGGGGGGTGGAATCTGGATGGAAAGAAATGGTTCATTCATCAGAATTGCATGGGTGTGTCAGTTATCAGGGAGATAATTATTTGAACCTTTCGTGAGGAAAATTCTAACGACATGACTTCAAAATCTATTTATTATTACACCATCATCAACTGGTGATCTTTCACTGGAGGCTGAGTGACAACAAGTCTCTTCAGGTTTCCAAGACTCTTCTGGGCATTCTAGCTGATCTTGGCAATACTGCTGTTTGGATGATTTCGATTCGTCCTCTGATTTCCAATCCCTCCAGCCTGTTTTTCAAATCCTTGGGAACCGTTCCGAAGGCGCCAACTATCATTGGTATCACCTCTACCCTCGTATTCCACAGTTTTGTCAGTTCTCCGGCAAGGTCCAAGTATTTGTCTATCTTTTCGTTTTCTTTCATTTTCCTTCTGTGCTCTTATGGTATACTAAGAAACGGAAGCACCGTTTCTGCCATTGTTTTTGTTATGAAACGGAAGTACTGTTTCAGCCATCTTTTTGTGTTGTGAATAAAAGGCGGAAGTGATCACTTCTCGTGGTTAACGTCAGCTGGACTACCCGTGTTATTATTTCGCTAAGCAGGTTACAACAGCTCTGTTGGAACAGCAAAATCTTTTTTTCTTATTAAAACACTAGGTCATCTGGTCGGGATTAGGTGATCCGTTTGTATCTCAAAATCAAAGAGAATTTTATGCGTTTCATTCTTTATGACAGATTCTGGTTTGTGCATATACCATTTGGTTGTATGGTCAACATTTATTGCCTCTGGAACTCTCCAAACAGCACCGTTGAAATCAGCTAGAATACTGAGAAAATCGAAGAGACTTGTTGCCACTTGGTTCGTACTTATGTGTAAACTAACACAAATGAAATAATAATTGTGAAAGGGGAAATAATTTTGTTTGTTTTGTTTTGTTTTACGGCATATCAACCTCGGTGGGTTATTTAATGCCGATAAAGTTTTGAAATAAAGTCATTCTTAATGGATACGCAATTTTTTATAAAAAGATATTTTTCTATTTAACCCATTGATGGGACCCTAACAGGTACTACCACTCCGGGTCAGAGTGGGCCAGGAGCTATGGTGATGAAAAGGTGATCCACATTTTCACCATCAGATAGAGTTTAACATCATTGTCAGAACATGAAGACCCTTAGCCACAGCCTTCTAGCACATATATGATGAAAATGGTTGGGGCTTGCCATAAGGGCAATAGAGTTGGGGCAATCATATAGGCGCTAGTGCTTGACATGACCAGCCGATTGATCACAGAATGGCCCTCTCCGACCGTCCATCTAGCCTAAGTAAGGACCTAAGAGGAGTGTTGCATATAATGGACTGCTCATCCATGGGGATTCTGTCCTTAAGCATCACGGGTCGCCACGCACGGCTAACAGGTGGCCTCCATTGGGGGGAAGGGGTCTTATCCCTCTGCAGAGGTGCAATCGGTGTATTCTAAAGCCCCAGCCAACAGGACTTGAAAAGGGAAATGAAACAATTTGCCACATAATTAGCGAGTGCAGCAAACTGGCACAGAAGGAGTGCAAACAACAATCACCATTGGGCGAATAACAATAGCAAGAATAACAAGCTACCTTTTTAACCTAAAACATTAAACCTCTTTTCCACCCCACAGTCTTAACTTAATATATTTGGCTTACTGGGTTGTGACTCCTAGAAGGATCCAGCATCAATCTGTCCATAAATTAACTTTTTCACACCTTTTAAAACACTCTGGCATTTGATCCGTGAGGTCAAACTTGTTTATCAATTATATCAACAGAAAAGTTCAATTTTTTATGCTATTACCGTCTTTTATCTGATTAGGCAATTTGTTTCAAAAATATATTATTCTATTAGCAAAAAGATCCAACTGGTTAATCGACTTAGTTTTTGAAATTTGCCTTAACAGTAAGTTTCCAGTTCAAGGAGAAAATTCAAAAAGTGTCTACCTTTATTAGTTATGTCATTTCTAACAGTTAGGAAGTGATACATATCGTGTATTTATATTTATACTTTTTAGTAATTGGTTTAACAATGTGTTAGCATCATTGGGGATTATGTTGTATGGTTTTGATTAAGTTTCATGTCTATATTCTATGAACAATGGGAACATGTATGAAAAACCCTTTGAGTCATTATTATTAATACTAATTGTCATATCAACCCGTCTGGGGTTATGTCATGCCTAGCAGTTAGAAAGTTATATATATCGTGTATTTATATTTATACTTTTTAGTAATTGGTTTTAACAATGTGTTAGCATCATTGGGGATTATGTTGTATGGTATTGATTAGTTTCATGTCTATATTCTATGGTATAATTTTATTTCCCTAAAAAAAGAGAGAATATCCTCCATGTTGACATTTTCAAACAGATCTTTCAAATTGTTTGCTTTAAAATAACGGTTTCTGATGTGAGCAAAAAACCTGTATTCCAGGAATAAGTGTTTAACTGTCAAAGGTGTTTGACATGTTCCACATTGTGGTTGTTCTTGTTTGAGTATATAGGAGTGCGTTAGTCTTGTGTGACCAATGCGTAATCGGGACACAATGACTTGTTCCTTTCTAGACTTCCTTAAAGTTGGTCTCCAGCCTCCCAAATTGGGTTTGATTAGGAAGAGTTTATTGTGGATGTTGTTATTCCAGTGTTGTTGCCATTTTGTATGAAGGAATCTATTGATTTTAGGTTTCAAATCAGTATATGGTATCTTGAAATTGTTGGGGATCAAATCTAGAGCCGATTTAGCTGCGGAGTCTGCTCTTTCATTTCCCTTCACTCCTTATGACTTGGGATCCAGCATATCATAATCTCCTTAGAGTTAGACATCAAGTCTAATCTATTCAGGAGTTTAATGATGAGAGGGTTTTCAAGTTTTTTTTTATTTCTTAATGATAGTAGGACAGAGAGCGAGTCAGAGAAGATGATATATTTTTTGTGGTTATTTTCATAGATTATGTCAAGTGCTAGATCTATTGCACGGGTTTCAGCTGAAAAAATGCAACTTTCATTTGGGAGAGCTTTTCTTACAATTTTTTTTATTTAAAATAGCTGCACATGCTGTTTTGTCATTGTCCTTAGAGCCATCTGTAAAGATGTAGAGGTGGTTGGGGTAGCGTTCTAGAATATTGTGGAATTTATCTTGGTAAGTGCTAGGATGGATTTTGGTTTTGGGGAGTTCACTTAGCTCAAGGTTCACTTTTAATGATCCAAGGTGGTGTTTTTGGTATAATGGTTTTGTGAATATTTGTGAGAGGAATTTTAGATTATTTGAGGATGGGTTCCATTCGGAGACCAAAAGGTTTTATTGATTTTTCTTCTTTTTTTTTTAAAAACATTCCTTGTATTCTTGATTGAAGGTGCAGTCATAAGCTGGGTTGGAAGGGCAGGATTTGAGTTTTGTGTTATATTGCAAGGCTAGTTTTTCGCATCTTAGCTATAGAGGTGCTTCATAAGCCTCTACGTATAGGCTGTCGGCTGGAGAAGGTCTGAAAGCTCCTATGATTTGCCTTAAGCCTTCATGGTGTACAGAGTTGAGCTCTTTGGGGTAAGACCTCCGTAGCCGATCTATATACAAAGCAGGCTTAATCAAGTTGGTAACGGACCAGTGATCTGTATAGTTTAAGTAGTGTTTGTTGATCCGCTCCCCATTCAGTATTCAGATTTTTCTTAGTATTTCAAGATAAACAAACAATTAAAGGTAAACAAACAACACCATAGTTACCTTATTTTTCTTTACACTTGCATTGTGATAGACTTCAAAACCAACCACTAAACCAATATAAACACAATGCTTCAAGCAAATTATAAAATTCTTTTATATAAACACACACACACACACACATACACAAAAACACACTATCAGCAGAGCTATAGAAAGGAAAACTGCTTTGTGTGTGATTCGAACCCTGATGTGTGATTTGAACCCTGACTGTCAAGCTTGACAGTCAGGGTTCAAATCACACATCAGGGTTCGGATCACACACAAAGCAGTCTTCCTGTCTATAGCTCTGCTGATGAGGCCTAATAGGCTGAAATCTACATACAGATATTGATTTTTCTCGATTTGTTTAGCCTTACATTTGTATAGGTATGCCCGCCTAATTTATTAATTATTAATTAATTAATTTTCAAAATTAGGTACGACTTCAATTAAGCACATATTCCCCCAAAAATTGTCGGCTAAAAAAGTTATATCAAAACACATTGTTTGTTTGTTTACTTCTCATAGTCGTGTAGTAAAGTCACCATAAGTGGAATATAACCTACTTAAAAAAAAGAAAAATCTGGGGAAAAACCAGCTGGTGTAATGGTGTCAGCTTGACAGTCAGGGTTCGAATCACACACAAAGCAGTCTTCCTGTCGATTGCTCTGCTGATGAGGCCTAATAGGCTGAAATGTACATACAGATATTGATTTTTCTCGATTTGTTTAGCCTTACATTTGAATAGGTATGCCCACATAATTCATTAATTAATTTTCAAAATTAGGTACGACTTCAATTAAGCACATATTCTCCCAAATATATATATATATATATATATATATATATGGTAGAATAGAAATGAACATTCGTATTTTTTTCATACCGGGTTTGCTGTCTGGGAAGTTCAAAACTAAACTCATGTCGACATGACTAGTGTAGGGGTGGAGTGGTGTGTATACGGTATTTTTTCTTAATTATTGAATTATATCGTTTAATTATGAAACATTAAAAAACAAATTTTGTGTGTTTCTTAGTTATCAGCATATTAATTTGTATGGAAGATTTCAAATCTGAATGACCCCCGTTTCGTGAGTTAGAAATCGACACGTACATACCAAATCATACCAAACTTCTTTTTTATATATATAGATATATATATATTAGTTTAACTAAGCTAAGTTATTGATGGTGAGGGGGGAAGGAAGATAGGTAAGTAAATCGGTAAATGTATGACTCATACAAGTATAATGTTGATAAGGCCTAAGTATTGGAATCCATCCAACAACAGGTTTGAATTACATTACACACACACATACATATATATATATGTATATATATATACCTAGAAACTTGTTTATTGTACGTGTGGTCGGTGAAGTGGAAACCATTCAATACCTTGCTGCGTTTTGCCCAAGTAAACAACCAAGTCAATTTGCTGAAACTCATTTGTATACTTTTGTCTGAAAAGCATTAAAAAACACGGCCTCTTTTTCTGCCTTTTTGGAGATTTCCAAAGGAGATAAAATAAATAGGAGTATTTTGTTATTTATTTCTTAATTGTTCTCAGCTATTTCTGATCCTGGACCCTGCGTAACGTGATTATTAAGGTCCACCGGAGTTTGATAGTGGAAATAAAACTGTGGGCGGACTGCTATAGAAAGAGAGGAAGAAGAAATAAAAGAAAGTAAAGGTTTTAAAAAAAAAAGTAGTAGTGGCCACACAACGGGTTGCCGGTAATTTGATCCAGGTATGACGCCCCGGAAGAGGAATTGGAAGCCAACCAGAAGTTTCGGGTGTTGATCGAACCGGAAGTCACGTGACGAGGACGAGGAACAACAAGATCAGTCTCTTTTTGCTTTCCGCCGGCGTAGAGTTCGGACGCAGGTCTGCTGGTCCCAAGTTTGGGACGGCGAGATAGTTAGTACTATGTTAAAAGGTACATGAATTTAACAGTGTCCTCTTTCTCTTTCTCTCTTTGCCTTTCCTTCTCTCCGAAACAGAGCCCACGACACGAGCCCAAAAATAAATGCTAAGCCCTTGTGATGAAATATATCACGTGTCTATTGTACCTTGCTTATCGACAATGACGACCACCGCGTAACAAATATCTTTTTAGTGCCGTGATAATATTATAATACTACAAATACCTTTTTAGTGCCGTGAATTTTGAGGCACTTTGACAAGACCCGCTATATAACACCCTGACGAGGCGCCTGGAAAATAGACTGGATATGAGCTTCACATTTGAACAAATCGTGGAAGCAACATCCCACAAGAAAGCAGCTGTACGGCCACATGCCCCCTGTCACGCAAACCATTCGAGTAAGGCGAACCAAGACATGCCGGACACTGCTGAGAAGTAAGGATGAGCTAATAAGCGACGTTCTTCTGTGGAAACCGGTACATGGACATACTAGTACGGGCCGTCCAGCAAAGACCTACATAGACCAGCTATGTGCGAATACGGCATGCTGTGGGAGACCATCCCGGGGTCAATGAGTGTTGTCGAGAGATTGTCATGGATATCCGTGCTGCTGGCGCGACATGATGATGATGATATATGTATACTTTACACACACACACACACACATACACATTATTATTATTATTATTATTATTATTATACTAAAGCTGAGCGAATCAATGTTTGTTTACTGTTTAGTTTAATGACACGAAAGTTATTCCTTAGTTCTAGGATTGAGTTATGTTTGAAAAAAATTCCAGTTAAGTTGATTATAATTAGTCATAATTTGCAATTAAGTCAAAAACTGACCCGTCTTCTCACTCCACATTTTGCCTATCACTTTCTCCCTCTTTGTGTATATCTTGATTACCTCCTCGTTATATATGTTAGTTTCTCATTGAGAGTAGAGAGTGAAAGAGATTGGCGTGTGTGAAACGTATTTGTATGTCAAAATTCACAAGCAATGAGTCAGTAGCTTCAACATCTTGGCTCTCAATAAATTTGAATTTGGTCAAACATGCCCTTTCTTAGAAATCTTACAAAATGAATTTAATGTTATTTTTTTTAATTCTCCAGCCGTATCTATTTTGATATTTCGTTTATTTATATTATTCGTTTCGTTTAAAATGAAAACCATTTCTGTTTTGAATATTGAAATTGCAAAATTTTCTAACCAATTTATTGGCTAAATTTTGCAAAAACGAGGAATTTTGGTGCATTTTAGTAGACGATCTTTGATGCTATTTCCTCAAACAATCGTGCAAGTAAGTGATCTAGTTTTTGGTATCAGTATTCAATTTTATGATAACGAGGATTTTGGTGCATTTTAGTAGACGATCTTTAATGCTATTTCTCCAAACAATGGTGCAAGTAAGAGATCTGGTTTTTGGTATCAGTATTCAATTTTATGTTAACGAGGATTTTGGTGCATTTTAATAGACGATCTTTGATGCTATTTCCTCAACAAGGGTGCAAGTAAGAGATCTAGTTTTTGTATCAGTATTCATTATACCAATATACAACTTCGCTGTTTGGAAGAATTTGATTTTTTTTAAAGTGAAAAATCAACCTACCCTAATGCGCACGTATTTGAAGTTGGCACTTTATTTAACTTAATCTAGTATGGTACAAGGTTACAACTGCGGAGCATTATTTGAAGACCGAAATTACTACAGTACCGATTGGTTCTTTTTCTTTTTAATTACCTATATAGTCGGTGCCCGATGTCGATGCTTATGAATCCATCAATAATTATTATTTACTGAGCTTAGTTTGGTTTAGACACAGGTATCGTCAAAGTGATCGATATCGACTGCTGGGGTTGATGAGTGTACCCGAGACTATAAATATCTGTGTCTCTAAATAAAGTGGTGTAAATTGGATGTGCAATATTGCAAGCAGGTCTTGCTGGCATTTGCTTCCAGATAAAACCCAAAAATTGGGCTAATTGTAATGAATAAATCAAGATATTGATTAATTACAAGCAATTGCTCAACTTAACCACTGTTTTGTCTCTGGTTCGCTTAATTTTTCCCAATATTTCGGGTGACCTTCATCTTTTGTCAAGGTATTTCTTGATAATTAATAGAAAAATGAAATGAAATAAATGTGGAAAAAAAATGAATGAGAAAGGGTTTGGCGTTGTTTAGCCATTACTTTTATATATATATATATATATATATATATATATATATAGAAAGAAAATGTTTTAAAAATATAATACAGGATGTTATGATCAGGAAACAATTTTTAGTGTCAATACTTAAGCATTTCGGTATATTGTACCATCTTCAGGATACTGTTAAGATGGTACAATATACCGAAATGCTTAAGTATTGACACATAAAATTTTAGGCTGTCCGACTGATGCTGAAACGATCGGATTTCTATCCCGGTTGTTGGCAGCTCATGGGATGTCTAGCCACACTGGGGGGATTTGATGGGTCGAAACACGTGTCTGTGGATGTATATATATATATATATATATATATATATATATATATGAAGAAAAAGTAGAAGTATATCCGACAATATGTAAAATTATAAAAATTGAAAATCCGCAAGTGTTAAGGCAAATGAAGAAGGTTTGTTAAACAAACCGAAACACTGCAGCGTCGGCTTATTAAACATCATTCGTTGATGAAACTTTTTCATATATATATATATATATATATATATATATATATATATATATATGTGTGTGTGTGTGTGTGTGTGTGTGTGTGTGTAACTGAAGCAGTTAAAAGCCATTAATGTCCTGAATTTTTATCTGTCATAAAACCTAATTTACTTCCATCGTCAAAGTGACAAAACAGATGAGCATTTTAAGGTGAAATTGTTGATTGCCAGATTGTGGGTTTTTTTTCAAACAGCTGGCTTATTTTAAACATTTCAGTCTTTGTTGTTTAGACGACAATGGAGACAGGTTAGAGTGCCAGATTAGGAAAAAAGAAGACATGACTGAGTGTCGGGTGATGGGTGTCAAGCTTAAAAGAGATTTTGTCAAAGATAAATAAAGTGTTAAATGGGCCCGTATAGAATAGATTTAGTTGGTTGGCGCTTTATCACTTGTTGGGTTATCTAATAGGGTAGGTTGATTTTTCACTTTTTTTTCTTTAAATATCAATTTTCTTTTGGCACTATAGCTTATTTCAGGAAGCCTAGACCAAGTGTCTAAAGCCCCCAATCATCAGATGTGAATCTGATGGTTGGGGCTTTAAGACAGTTAGTCTAGGCTTCCTGAAATAAGCTATAATGCAAAAAGTCTAAATCTTCTGTTATATTTTTTACTTATATATATATATATATATATATATATAGGAGGAGTACAATGGAACACTCAGCACGCAGGACCTATAAACCTTCAATTTTGTTTTAATGAGTAATGCTGGTATTAGACCATAACCGTTTTCGAGCCTTCCATAGACCACAGATGCCTGGTGGATGCGCAGGTGAATCTCAGCATCTAAAGATCCATCACAAGTCAGTGTACTTCCCAAGTATGTGAAAGACTCAACAACATCCAGACAAGTACCATGAATGGTTATTGTTGGTTTGATACACAGTTCACTTTTTACGTATACATACATACATACATCTGCATAGTACAATGTTATCAAATTGTTCATCAGTTGATTTGGCTCGGAGAGACGAATTAGTATAGAAAACAGAAAACCTCTTTTATCATGTGTGCTTTTGTTAGGGGTAAGTAATTTTTAAATATGTCATTCCTCTGTTCTATTTATAGACTCACTATTTCGGGTATTGTTTCTGTGTCAAGAGACGTTGGGTATACAAGTAAATCCCCTTGGCTACAGAATTTGTCACGTAATCAACTTAACAAAAAAAAAAGAGGTTCATTAATACAGACATGAGCATTAGGGTAGGTCGATTTTGGAACTGTAACGTCTCCCATGTGGCGAAAGTTACAAATTAACATAAACAATTACCACAAAATATTTTTTTCTAAAAATTGACCTCGTAAAGATGTACATACTAAAACACACACACATCTAATACACTTAGGAAAGGTATGCATCCAACTATTCATAGGAAGTTTTTGTAAGGGTGTCTTTCTGCTGCAAGACAATACTACCCCAAATATAGCCAACCAGACAAAAGAATGGTTCCCATATCATTATATATATAATTATTATAGACTATTTCGGGTATCTAGTTTATTCTCTAGTCGCTTAGTTAGGGTCCAGGTGGTGCAGCCATACAGCAGCACTAATACGACAACGGCCTGGAAGAACTGTCTTTTTATGGGAGCTGCACAAGAATGCTGCGGGTAAACCTGAACAAGACGTGGAAACAACACCCTACGAGAAAACAGCTGTACGGTCACCTGCCACATATCACCCAAACCATCCGAGTAAGATGGACAAGACACGCGGGACACTGCTGGAGAAGCAAGGACGAACTCATAAGCGACGTCCTCCTGTGGAAGCCAGCACATGGGCACGCCAGTGTGGGCCGACCAGCAAAGACGTACATTGATCAGCTCTGTACGGATACAGGATGCTGCATAGAGGACCTCCCGAGAGTGATGAGCGATAGGGACGGATGGAGAGAGATTGTCATGGATATCCGCGCTGACAGCGCGACATGATGATGATAATTTTGAGTATTGTTGTGTGTCAAGAGGCGGTTGGTATATAAGTAAATCCCATTGGCTACAGTATTTGTCACGTGATCAACTTATAAGAAAGAGGCTTCATGAAAACAGACATGACCATGACCTTGGTTCTCGAAAGCAGCGTAACGGTAGAAGTTATCCCCCAGATATCACAGAAACTACCGTCGAGTTAGCAGACAAGAACAACATGCAAGCTGTAACTTAAATACAGTCGTTGCATGCTGTTGGCATAGTGCAAAGTGATGGCTGAAGAGTGGGTACTTATCCATATCTTTACTCACCCTGAAAACCATCAGCCAATTAAAACCCAGGAAGTGAACTTGCCAGAGTTCATAGTGGAATAACCCAAAGCTGTATATAAACCACCTACCAACACTCTAGAGTTAGTTTTGCATTCATCTTGTAACAGAGCTGAATACTTGACACAAAATCCAACAAATTCATTATTAAATCGTGTGTTGGATCATTGCAGGATGCCCCATTAAAATCGCTATGTAAAAAAAAAAACTTGCATTTATCCAGCCACTCTGAAAATAAAAAAATAATGTCTACTATTTAGAATATTAAGTCGTCGGGGGGGGGGGCTAAATTCGGTATCAGCCAGAGAGCGAGGGAGTCTATCCCCTTTTCACTTGCGCTAGACCGAGGAGATTGTTTTTTAGCGTCTGATGTGGAGTACCATCAGCCAATCAAAACCCAGAGTTCATAATGGAATAACCCAAAGCTGTATATAAACCACCTACCAACACTCTAGAGTTAGTTTTGCATTCAACTTATAACAGGGCTGAATACTATTGAAGTCAGTTAGTCTAATGTTGGTTTAAATAACAGAATGGATGAAACAAGAATGAATGAAATGAGGGGGATAAATGAAAATTCCTTTCCAAGGGACCCCTTTCAAAATTATTAAAACACTTTTTGAGAGTGGGGTCCCCGATAGAAAGTTTTATAATATAATAATAATTATATTAACTTGATGCTTCAAAGAAGTCTAATAATAGATATATATATACATATAAAAATCCAAAACCATTCTCAATAGATATTACAAAGGTAAGAGACGGATTTTATCTTCTCTAATAACTTATAGAATAATTATATTAACTTGATGCTTCAAAGGAGTCTAATAATAGATGAGAAAAACTTTCTATCAGGGACCCCACTCTCAAAAAGTGTTTTAATACTTTTGAGAGGGTCCATTGGAAAGGATTTTTCATTTATCCCTCTCATTTCATTCATTTTTATTTCATCCATTCATTCATTTTGCCATTGATTTTTAACTAAATTTAGAAGCATACGCGAAAACTTAAATTATATATATATATATATATATATATATATACATTAAATATCACCAGTTCTTGCAATAGGTGAGAGTGGAACTGGGAGTAATGGCAATAAAGTGATTATTCAATACTTTGTAGATGGTTTGTTTTGGTGTTTTTGTTTTACGGCATATCAACCTCGGTGGGTCATTTAATGCCGACAAAGTTGTGAAATAAATTCAGTCTTAATGCATAATACAATTTTCTTTATAAACTCATGTTTTTCTATTTAACCCATAGATGGGACCCTAACAGGTACTACCACTCCGGTCAGAGTGGACTATGGAGAAATGGTGATGAAGGGGTGCTCCACATTCCCCAAACCTCCAAAACTGGAACCTCACCATCAGATAGAGTTTAACGTCATTCCCAGGACATGTAAACTCTCAGCCACCGCCTTCTGGCACCCATATAATAAAAGGATTGGGGGTTGCCATAGGGCAATAGGGTTAGGGAAAATCATATAGGTGCTAGGGCTTAACGTGGCCAGCCGATTGATCGTAGAGGGCCTCTCTGACTGCCCGTCTAGCCTAAGAAAAGCCTAAAGTAGAATATTGTGGTCTTACCCCTCTGCAAGGAATGTCGTTGGTGTATAAGTAATATTCCAATTACCGTCTTATTAGCAAGACAAAGCAATAAGGAAGCCGTAACTCAATACGGATCTTACCTTGTCGCAAGCCTACTGCAGAATGCCAGATTATTTATCTGGCACCATAACACCACAGAAACCAAGCAGCCAATCAGAACTCTAGGAATGGAATCACCCAAATGCATGAATGGAGTATTCCTGAGTTCCATAAATACCAGCTACTTTGGGAACCAGTTCAGTTGTTGTTGTTGTTGTTGTTGTTCAAACCAACAGTATACAAACTCACTTCAATAGATGGATGCATACGCCTATGTCATCAACAGTATGTAATGTATATGAGAGCATGTATATGGAATCTGCTTAAGTTTTTTTTACTTCGAATTCTCCGCCTGCTTAGAAAATTTCCAGCACGGTGTCGCTCAACAATGAGGTCCAGAATTCTGTGGAGGGTGATCCTGACTCTTAGCTCCATTGATCGATTTACATTCTCCGAAAAGGGAATAACGTTGCTTGCAGCAGCGAGTCTTGTAGATCGTAAACCTCGCAGGCAATCGAACTTGTATGTATGTAATGTATATTAGAACGTGTGTGAAAACATGAAACTTTTTGCTTCATTTCTCACGGTTTTTGGTGCTTGTGGGTAGAATTGGGTGTGCGTACATGTGGAGTGTGGGGGTGCCACAACATTAACAAATTGTCAATAGTTGTGGTGCACGGCAAAACGTATGGAGCCCCCGGGGAGAATTGAACTCACAAACAATAAACCAGCTAGTCTATCTCGGTCGCACTTACACCACGTGAAGCGCCCTTAGTCATTCACTAAGTCTAATTTAGTTGCAGTATAGTTATTTGCTAAGCGTAGCTTAGATGCGACAGAAGGCCAAAAGTATGGGACACCCAGTGAAATCGAACTCACTAACAATGTCGGTTAATGTAGACCATTGCACAATGTTAGATTCCCTAATAGTAATTTACTAAGCTTAGCTTAGATGTGGAGGCCAGAAGTAAGGGGCGCCCAGTGAGAACCAAATTCACTATCAATGGTCTGCTAATCTAACTTGATGAACATTACACTGTATGAGCTGTCCTAAGCTTATATATGGCATAAAGCCAGAAGCAAAGGGCGCTCAGTGAGAATCGAACTCACTATCAATGGTCTGCTAAGCCAGCTTGCTAACCATTATACTACACGAGGCACCCAAGTTTAGTTGCAGCATAAGGCTAGAAGTATGAGGCACCCAGTGAGAATCGAACTCATTAACAATGGTCTGCGAATCTAGCTTGCCAACCATTACACCACATGAGATGCCCTAGTTATTTACAAAAAGAACTTTGATGTGGCACAAGGCCAGAAGTATGGAGCGCCCAGTGAGAATCGAACTCACTATCAATGGTCTGCTAATATAGCTTGATGAACATTATACTTTATGAGGTGCCCTAAGTTTAAATGTGGTACAAGGCCAGAAGCAATTGACGCCCAGTGAGAATCGAACTCACTATCACTAAGACAGCTTGTCGCAGCGTAAGGCCAGAATTATGAGGCACTTATTAACTAAGAATAGCATAGATGTGGCACAAGGACAGATGTATGGAGCCCCCAGTGAGAATCGAACTCACTATCAATGGTCTGCCAAGCTAGCTTGCTAATCACTATACTACACGAGGCACCCAAATTTAGTTGCAGCATAAGGCCAGAAGTATGAGGCACCCAGTGAGAATCGAACTCATTAACAATGGTCTGCAAATCTAGCTTGCTAACCATTACACCACATTATGTGTCCTAGTTATTTACAAAGAATTGCTTAGATGTGGCACAAGGCCAGAAGTATGGAGTGCCCAGTGAGGATCGAACTCACTATCAATAGTCTACTAATCTAGCTTAATAAACACTACACTGTATGAAGCGCCCTAAGCTTATACGTGGCACAAAGCCAGAAGCAATTGGCGCGCAGTGAGAATCGAACTCACTATCAACGGTCTTCCAAGCCAGCTTGCTAACCACTATACTACACGAGGCACCCAAATTTAGTTGCAGTATAAGGCCAGAACTATGAGGCACCCGGTTTGAAACATACTCACTAGCAATGATCGGACAGCCTAGCTTGTTAACTGTTACACCGCACAAAGCACCCTTGATTGAAGTTTAGTTTAGTGTGAATCGAGACCGGAAGTACGGAACGTTAGGCGAGAATTGAACACTCGTTATCTGATCTTTGCATTCTGGGGCTGAACGCTTTCGAATAATGGAATAGGGCGCTCTGTTTCTCCTTCTTCTCAACGCTCTATTTACTAATAATGTTTAATGTTGACTGTCAACAACTGAAAGTGGAACGTTGTTCTCTATCATATTCACACTAAAAACACTTATCAAGAAACACATTCCATTTTGACTTCGGCTTTTAACTACTTCGCTTCCATAAAGCTAGGGACTGGCAAACGGAGCCTAAAATGCGTTTTTGACAAAATGACTTTAGCCCCCCCTAGGGAAAATAATTTACCAAAAATCAGGAAATTATCGGATTTTAATGAAATTTTCAGTGTTTATTATCAATAAATGATCTTTATAATGCATTATTTATTTTATTTCAAAACTTTCTCATTTTTTTCAGGTCGCTTAATTTTGACACCCTTTATGTTGGGGGCGTAAAATGTTTTGCAAGTTGGTCATATATTGTACTAATTACAGTATAAATAAAGAGATAAAAGACCGAACTTATGAATAGAAACAAAAAAAATTTTTACGATTGCGCTTCTATGAGAAAATAAGTACCGAAAATTGAAAAATAAAATGTAAAAAAATAATAAATAATTAATTTTTTGGAGATTTCTTTTTTACTTATTTCGATAATTATTTAATTGGCTATTATTTTATAAAAGAAAAAATTATACATCGATGTTTTTTCTGCTTAAAAAGGGGAGGGGGTACATTTTCAATCGAGTTTTTCTTCAAAACTTATTACTTTTGGCGCCTAAAATAAGGTTTGCATTAAATAGATATTTATTTTTAGAATCTAAAAATATAATATTTTAAACTTAACATCAGGATTTTCATATTTTAAATAAATTTTATATATTGATTTTTCATAGCAAAAATACTAAATTAAAGTTTTGAAATAGAATAACTGATGCATTATAAAATTCATTAATTGTTAAATCAATACTGAAAATTTCATTAAAATCGGATAATTACCTGATTTTTGGTAATTTTTTTTTTTTTTTTTTTGCAATCACGAATGTTACAGTAAAATTGTAAACAAGCACTTAAAACCATCGAAAAAGAGGCTGAATGGCAGATCGCGTCGAAATTGACCAAAACAAATGGTTTTAAATCTTTTAAAAATAAACCGCATATGTAATGATATTTTTCTTTTTTTAATGATGGTTATTGTGTTACTACTTATCGATTTAGACAAAGGTTGACCTTAAATAATAGATTTAATTATTTTTAATTCGCTTTTAAAATTCCTAGCAGCCGACAAAAGTGCCTATAGCTACATAAAACTATTACCGAAATATTTCATACGGCATTTTTATTCGAGATATTAATCCTTTGATTATCAGTGTAAGGCAGGATTTCTCCTCAAAGTGGTCAACATAAACGCCCTGGGGGTCTATACAATAGAGTAGGTCGATTTTGGAACTGTAACGTCACCCATGTGACGAAAGTCACAAATTAACATAAACAATTATCACACAAAATATTTTTCTTCAAAACGTTGGGTTTGTTCGAGGAAATAGATTTCAATCTTTTAAAATGTTATCACTGTTACAGCTTATTTATTAGGTAAAAAGCAGCAAATCAGAGGTGTTGGTGCTGATGGGGGGGGGGTATAGTTTCAATTTTAATTCTAGTTATAATATTTTATTCGCTTCGTTTAAAATGACAAACTTCTCTATTTTTATTATTGAAATTGCTAAATTTTCTAACCAATTTCAAGGCTAAATGTTGCGAAAATGGGGATTTTTGGTGCATTTTAGTAGACGATCTTTAATGCTATTTCCTCAAACAATTGTGCAAGTAAGAGATCTAGTTTTTGGTATCAGTATTCAATTTTATGATAACGAGGATTTTGGTGCATTTTAGTAGACGATCTTTAATGCTATTTCCTCAAACAATGATGCAAATAAGAGATTTTTTTTTTGTATCAGTACTCATTATACCAACACACACAACTTTTGCTGTTTGAGAAAATTTGATATTTTTTCAAAAAGTGAAAAATCAACCTACCCTAATGTCCATCTCTAATGTAGTGCATTTTAACTGATGATCTTTGATGCTATTTCCTCAAACAATGGTGCAAGTAAGAGATTTAGGTTTTGGTATCAGTATTTATTATACCAACACACAACTTCCGCTGTTTGAGAGAATTATATGTTGTTGTTTTTTTTTAAGGAAAAATCAACCTATCCTACTATACCCAGGGTTAGGTTAGGGTTAGGGTTGGCAGGGTTAGGGTTAGGGTTAGGGTTAGGGTTAGGGTTAGGGTTAGGTTAGGGTTGGGGTTAGGTTAGGGTTAGGGTTAGGGTTAGGGTTAGGGTTGGCAGGGTTAGGGTTAGGGTTGGCAGGGTTAGGTTGGGTTAGGTTAGGGTTAGGGTTGGGGTTAGGGTTGGTTAGGGTTAGGGTTGGCAGGTTAGGGTTGGGTTGGGGTTGGCAGGTTTAGGGTTAGGGTTGGCAGGGTTAGGTTAGGGTTAGGGTTGGCAGGTTTAGGTTAGGTTGGCAGGGTTAGGGGTTAGGGTTAGGGGCAGGGTTTGGGGTTGGGGTTAGGGTTGGCAGGTTAGGGTTAGGGTTGGCAGGGTTAGGGTTGGGTTAGGGTTGGCAGGGTTAGGGGTTAGGGGTCAATGGAAACTACTAAGCCTTCTTAGTAATCAGAAGAAATTAATAGCATCAAAGATCGTCCGCTAAAATTCTCAAAGAATCCTTGTTTTTACAACATTTGGCCAAGAAATTGGTTAGAAAATTTACCGTTTTCAATATTTAAATCAGAAAAGGTTATTCGGTTAAATCCTACTTAACGGACCTAAATTCAACCATCGTATGTCACCCCGCCGAAAGAAAAAAATACTAAAAACCAGAGAATTAACCGAATTTAATGAAATTTTCAGGGTTGATCCATTAATGAATAAACAATATAATGCACTAGTTATTTTATTTGAAAAACAAGATTTTTTCAGGTCAATTAACTTTGAACCACGTATGTTTGTGAATCTATGTTACACCTCAAAGATACGCGTTTCAAAGTTACTGACCTGAAAAAATGTAAAAGTTTTCAAATAAAATAACTGGTGCATTATATTTTTATTCATTAATATATCAACACTGAAAATTTCATTAAATTCGGTTAATTCATTCATTTTTAGTAATTTTTTTTTTCTTTCGGCGGGGTGACATACGATGGTTGAATTTAGGTCCGTTAAGTAGGATTTAACCTGTTATTCTATTTATTAAAATGAAACGAATTAAATATTACAAATAGAATTCAAATTAAAAATATGTCCCCCACCCCATCACTACCGACACCTGATATGCTGTTTTTTACCTTATTAATTAAGTTGTAACAGACGATCATGGATGCTATTTCCTCAAACAATGGTACAAGTAACAGATCTAATTTTTGGTATAAGTATCCAGTATACTAACACACAACTTTCGCATAGATGGACAATCTTATATTTTTTAAAAGTGAAAAATCGATCTGCCCTAATCTTCACCTACTTTAGAGACTTCAATGAACGTATTCCTAACGTATTATAAGTAGTTTTAGCCATGGAAGTTAAAACCATATTTAATTCTTATGACAAGGAACAGACAAGAGGTCAAGAGGTCAGTTTTTTTTATTATTTTCATTTTGACATTTAGGAAAATTAACCCAGCTTTTGAGCTATTTCCTTTGCCCGCACTCTTTCCAACTTGGTCAATCGGGACTGGGATTTGGCACCAAGAATACCACCACCCCAGTGACGACGGATCTCTTCAAATCTATCATTGAAATTTGTCTTTACAGATTCTACCAGCTTGTTCAAGTTGGCCCTGTCATCTTGATTGACATGTGTGATTGCTAGAGAGGAACAAGTTCTGCGCCTGACAACACGTCCTAATCTGGCTTTCCCTTTAATGATGCAATATGGGACACCCATTTTACGACACAAAGCTGGCAAATACAACACAAGCTCAATGGGGTCAACACCATGAGCAATGATAACCAACTGAGCTTTCTCCTGTTGAATAAGTGTTGTGATGGTATTGCAACCAGCCCTGACAACAGGGGGGGGGCGTTTTGTGGGGACATCCTCCTTGCCAGCAGCTCTCTTTTTAGCACGAGCTCTCAGACGAGCTTTCTTGGCTTGTTTGGTTTCAGGCTTGTATTTATCCAAAAGTTTGAATAGTTGGGTTGCCAATTGTTTATCCAAACTTAAGTAAATATATCAAATGTTGTAATACCTAAATTATCATACTGTGGTATATCCACAGGTCCTGCTAGTCAATATTATTATACCTTTTACATACTGAACTATTCTGCAACAGTTCTTAAGTAAACATATCAAATGTTGTAATAATTAAATTATCATACTGTGGTATATTCACAGGTCCTGCTAGTTTGAATATTATTCAGAAGTTACATCACATATCAACAATGCCCTGATGATGGTTTAATATACAAACCAAAACGTTTTAACATTGGCTACAAACTATAATAAAACCATCCTCTGAACATCTTGTTTATTCATATTTGTATGTATTTATATATACAGAGATACCATTGACTTACGAGTGCCCAAACTTACGAATTTACCGAGATGCGAGCTGTCACTCTGTTTGAATTGGTTAATTTGGTGGAGGAACCTTCAGACGCTGATAAAGGACAGCCTTTTGCCTTTGGATCTTAACATATCGGGGCCATTTTACAAAACGGGTGAGATCCCTTTTAGGCTGGATATCTTGACCAATTCCAAAGTTTTTGGGTCTTTTCTCAAAAAGAGGGTTGACCACTTTCTTTGGCTCGACCTTCCTCACAACGGAAGGAACTGCCGCGATTTTCTTCTTTCCCTTTTTAGGTTTAGGCATGATGAATTCTACTGCAAAAAAGACCGGTTGAGTGTGTGAGGAACGAAACGGCTAAATTCAAAACCAGAGATTAAGATAGAAAATATGAGATGAAAAATAAGAGGAATTACGGGTTTAAAGAGGCTCTTAAATCTCCCAGTTGTAGGCAAATTGTTCGGACGAAAGAAGACAAACACACAATGGAAATTTAATACATGTATTGACAAATAATACAAGAACTTGTTGCAAATTTTAATGGCATTTGCTACGAGACTTATCTGTGAGGTTAAATACTGTTCGTTGGAGAAGTGGCACAAACAGGGGTATTCTGGTCGCGGTGGTTGTAGAGTTCTGTAGCGACGCGTCCGTTTTGTCGGTTCTCGTCCAATAAGTAAAAGATGGGGATGCTATTTTAGAAGCTTCTCGCCTGGGTAACTGTTCTTTTAAATGACGGTGGATGGGGCCCTTTTCAAGTAGACTATTTAGGTCCTCAGCCTTCTGATAAGTTTGCTGTCGAAACCGGCCTTCAGAAAGTATGCTGTTAAAAAACGCCTCCGTCCAGGTCGACGGTCTGTAGACAAGTAAAGTCTAGGGATCGCTTATTTTTTGCGACTTCCCTCGGTGACTGATCCCTGATAAGTCAGGCTTGGTTTGATTCTCGCGCCAACCTCCTGTTGGCGATTTTCCCCCTAGCGGCAGGGGAAGATAATTCTCTGTTGAATTTCCGATAAGAACACAGGAGATTTCAAAAAGAGAGACCACCAAAATAAATTTCTTAACTTAAAATTAAAATTAAAACTAAAGCTAAAATTAAAATATCAAAATATATCAATGTCTTATGATAAAGTTCGATTCCGGCCCTCGCCAACTCAGCGTATGAGTTGCACAGTGATCTGTGCGGTAAAGTAAGGAGCTGATGGTAGGTGTGGTGCTCCACCTCAGATACAAAAACAATCTCCTTGGTCTAGCGCTATTGAAAAGGGGATAGACTCCCTCGCTGATTGGATTCAGGCCACCCCGACATATATATATATATATATATATATATATGTGTGTGTGTGTGTGTGTGTGTGTTTGTGTGTGTTTGTGTGTAAAGTGTTGAAAAATATTCATAAACTTCTGATTAAAAAGCATTTATTTAAAAAAAGATTTTGCTATTGAATTTTAATTTGATAACGTGTACCAACCATCTATTTATTTAATTTATTGTGAGTTCAAGATGTCCATAAACTTCTGATTAAAATCATTTGTTTACAGAAATTTGGAAGCGGAAGTTACCGGTGACGAGTTAGAATGTGAACCTTTCATTAAGTGGATGATTTGGGGTGCCTATTGGATACTTGGTCCGTAAAACTTTATGTGTGTACTCGACAATAAAAAGATTCTATGTCGCGTTTTTTTTTTCATTCTACGAGGTAATAAAAACACAATAACAACAAACAAACAATCAGTGTCTCATTTTCTCTTTTTCCTCCTCATATGAGAGGCTTGTCACAATGAGTCATACATATTTTTTGCTATGCCTCATATTACAGGTTACCTTTCAGTGATTTTCGGATACTATCGTCCCGGCCTCCTGCCCTAAAATACGCTAGGCGGTACCTGCTGAAAAAAACGAACCGTGCTAGTTATGAACTGCATAGCGGTTTCAAGGCGTTTTTATCGACAATTTAATGCGATATGCAAGTTTTTTTTATCGACAAGTAATTGTAAATAATATCGCAGGAACATATCGCTTTCATATCGCATTTACTTGTCATAGCAAAAATACTAAATTAAAGTTTTGAAATAAAATAACTGATGCATTATAAAATTCATTAATTGTTAAATCAATACTGAAAATTTCATTAAAATCGGATAATTACCTGATTTTTGGTAAAAAAAAATTTCCATCCCAAATGTTACGTTAAAATTGTAAACAAGCGCCTAAAACCATTGAAAAACAGCCAAAATGGCGGATCGCGTCGAAATTGACCAAAACAAATGGTTTTAAATCTATTAAAAATAAACTGCATATGTAATGATATTTTTCTTTTTTTAATGATGGTTATTACGTTACTACTTATCGATTTAGACAAAGTTTTGACCTTAAATAATAGATTTAATTATTCTTAATTCGCTTTTAAAACTCGTAGTATCCGATTTTGTTTGGTTTTTTTTTTTTTTTTTGCCAGTCCCTAAACATATTCTTCGAGAAAGTTGGAAACTGCGTCTAGTACTGTTTGCCATTTACACCATAAACTCCAATAGAAAGATTTCAGAGTGTTTATGTGTCAATCCGAGGACAGTGCAGAGGAATCAAAAAATAATTGGGCCGTTGGTGATGGTAATTACTTAAGTACGACATCTCGTTTGGTTTGGTTTGGTTTGTTTTACGGCTTATCAACCTCAATGGGTCATTTAATGCCGATAAAGTTTTGAAATAAATTAATTCTTAATAGATAATACAATTTTGTTTATAAACTCATGTTTTTCTATTTAACCCATAGATGGAACCCTAACAGGTACTACCACTCCGGGTCAGAGTGGACCAGGGAGCAATGGTGATCAAGGGTTGCTCCACATTCCCCGGACCTCCAGAACTCGAACCTCACCATCAGATAGAGTTTAACGTCATTCCCAGGACATGTAGACCCTCAGCCACCGCATTCTAGCACCCATATGATAAAAAGGGCTTGGGGCTTGCTATAAGAGCAATAGGGTTGGGGCAATCATATAGGTGCTAGGGCTTGACGTGACCAGCCGATTGATCGGAGGGGGCCTCTCCGACCGCCCATCTAGCCTAAGTAAGCGTCTAAGTGGAGTGTTGCATATCATGGACTGCTCATCCACCAAGACTCCGTCCTTAAGCATCACGGGTCGCCACACACGACCAACAGATGGACCCATTTGGGGGAGTCTTACTCCTCTGTAGAGGTGCATTCGGTGCATTCTAACGCCCCAGCCGACAGGGCGGCCTCACTCTGGTCGTTCTGGTAAGGAAAGAACGCCCCTTCAGAAACTTCTCCCTAAATTCTCTGGTCATATCTTTTTTAACTGCTGCCCACCCCTTTATCTAATAATAGACCGACTAATCTTTTTCTAAGAAGTGTGCTACATGTAAATTAAAAAAGGTTTTCATTCATTGAGACCTGGGAACACAGTACACAAGTGTTGGAAGGTAGCACCATTTTTGCCCATGGCCTTCACGAAATTCTTCATCAAACCAAGCTTGATGTGAAGAGGATGAAGAAGCACCTTATTCATATCAACCAGAGGATTCTCCTTGACGCTGTGTTCGCTGTTGATTGAGACGTGTTGGCTACGCTTAACTGCCAAAATCCGTCTTGATATATAGCTATATATATATATATATATATATATATATATATATATATATGGTAGAAATGTGAGGAGGTTAATCCGACAGTATGTGGAGAAAAAGTAGACAAAACGGGATGTTGTGGAAACTTGATGTTTATTGTCGACGGTGCAACGTTTCGGTCTCTTATTAGTACTTGAATATAGTTCTTACTCCAATGATAAGTTCTTGATGGAAATTCTCAAGATTTGAGAATTTCCATCATTGAGTAAGAACTATATTCAAGTCCTGAAAGATGGTCTAATAAGAGACCGAAACGTTGCACCGTCGACAATAAAACATCAAGTTTCCACAACATCCGTGTTTGTCTATTTTTCTCCATATATATATATATATAATGTAATGCTATCACTTACATTTATTGCATAATAACTAAAAAAGAAGACATAAGTCACACAATATTAGAAATTAACCCTGAATGCATATACGCCTTTATGTACAGTATGTGTACAAAATGTACAGTATGCATATCTAAAAACTAAGGTGATGAGTAAAAACGGATTTCAAATCTGAATTCAGCTGCACCCCCACCCCCCAAATTAGGGTAAAACAGATATTTTTGTGCTTGCCTCAATTTCTTTGTAAATCAGAGTAATAGACTCACTGACCTTTGTTCTAAGAATTGTGCTATATGTAAATTTAAAAAGGTTTTCATTCATTTTTAAAAAGGTGATATTTTTCCATGTTGTGTTTCATTGGTTGATACTTAAAATGGAATATGACCTGAGAATCTAGGGAGATGCTGCTGAAGGGGTAAGAGAGGGGTAAGTAAATCTTGGATATTACTTACGGTGTTGGTTTGTCTTCTCTTTGGCTGGAAGAGTTATTTCCCTCTGGGTTCACGTTTTTTACCACCAGGGTTTTTGGTATTTAAGCGCCTGTTTTGAACTCTCTGTCTCTCTTTCTTCTCGGGAATTGACAACTATGGGTTAGACACTTGTCTACACCCTCTCTGTGTGGGGGTTCTCACATCTTACACCGACATTAGTAAGTGACTTTCTTAAGGACTCTCCATAACCCCTCATTACTTCTATGTCTAGTTATTTCTCTACTTTGTATCTTATTCCTTTCATGTGTCATTCACACGTACATTATGTATCTAAAAGGGGAGGGAATCAAAGAACGAAAAACATAGAGAAAGAGATTGACAGACCAATCAAGAAGAAGAAGAAGAAGAAGGTTCGAAAATATTAAAGAAAGACGAAAGAAAGAAAATGAGAAATTAAAAAAGTAGATTGTTTGTTTGGTTGGTTGGTTGGTTGGTTTGTTTTTTATGGAATGAGAACCCAGATTGGGTTATTTTATGCTGTAGTTTAAAAATTAGAGTCTATAATATCTAAACAGTTTTTGTGGGTACAAAATTTGAGAATTGCAACCATAAGCGGGTTCATCCTTGATAAGAATTCTTTGTTTTCACCGGAGTCTCATCATAGTATTACCACAGGAAGAAAAGCTACGATAGAGAACGCAAAAAATCATAATAAGGCGAGGAGGGTGGAAAAAAAAAGAAATTTTGAATTTATAAATTATCCCGAGTAATCGTAATAATTAGTGAAGTGAAGAAGTGGCTCAAAGAACAGTCAACAGAATTTAAGGGACAGTGATACATGCTCTCATTTGAAGGTGGAACATTTTTCTATGTTATAAATGTTTCTCCATGTGTTTATATTAAAGTCCATGTTATGTTTAACACCCTTGTCGGAGTTGTTTTGTTCAACTTATTATAACTTTGAACCTTACAAGTTGTGACTCCGACGTGATGTGAACACGCAACTTTCTTTCATGTGTCATTCACACGTACATTATGTATCTTTGTCACGTATATGTATTCGATGTTATAAATGTTTCTCCATGTGCTTATATTAAAGTCCATGTTATGTTTAACACCCTTGTCAGAGTTGTTTGTTCAACCAATTATAATCGATATTATAACCTTGAACCTTACAATCTTACGATTCTTCCAGGCTGTGGTTGTGTCGGTACTTCTGTATGGCTGTACCACTTGGACCCTAACGAAGCGTCTTGAGAATAAGCTAGATGGGAGCTGTACGAGAATGCTACGGACGGTCCTGGATAGGTCGTGGAAGCAGCATCCCACAAAAGAGCAACTATATGGCCACCTGCCCATCTCACAAACCATACGAGTAAGACGGACTAGACATGCAGGTCACTGCTGGAGAAACAAGGACGAGCTCGTAAGCGACGTACTACTGTGGAAGCCAGCGCATGGGCGCGCTAATGTGGGCCGCCCAGCCAGGACCTACATTGACCAACTATGCAGGGATACTGGCTGCAGCGCAGAGGAGCTGCCGGAGTCAATGAATGATAGGGAAGGCTGGCGAGAGATCATCATGGATATCCGTGCAAACTGCGCGACATGATGATGATGATGATGATTATAACCTTAAACCTTACAATCTGGTTATTAATCTGGTTTAGTGATACCAATGTGTTATGGGTGAAGGAACTATAACTCTATTTGCTACAAATCTTGGATATATCATATTACAAAACAGCATCTGAATGGCCACTCACCTCCCATCACATAAACTATCCATGTCAAATGAACAAGATGTACTGGGTACTGCTAGTGAAGTAAGAAGAAACACAAAAGCCCAGCTGTCTTGTATTTCATCAACCTGTCTAGAATAATCATAAAATAAAATATTTGATGAATAAGTCTTTAAAGTTCTATATTCATCATCATCATCATCCTCATATGTATTAAGAAATTTGTCTAATTTAATTGATATTTAAGAAATGTACTACAAAAAAAAATGTCCCCCCCCCCCCCCCAAAAAAAAAACATGTAAATTTTAACTCCCTCTCCTCTAACGTAAAATGGTAGATAAACATGCTATATATATTGTATATGCTTGAAAATAACCATAGTTGAACAAGAATTTCCAAGACGGTCGAGCGAATAGAAATTTCTTGTCTCACTATACAGCCTAACGATTATTTTCAAATGGCCGATAGCATATATTGGACCGAGATAGCCAAAAAAATGAAATAGAAAAAAAAGAAAAGTTCTATATGAAAAAAAAGTAATTTCAATGAATTCAAATGCATAAAACGTTGATCGTGGAGTAAAACAATAAAGGGAAAAGTGCACTTGAACAGAACATCACAGCAAAATAAATCAAAATGATGAAATAATTTCGGAAAGTCTACCAAACTTTTAGGTATCATCAGTCATATAGAAGTGTTGATTGTGGAGTAAAACTCGACAAAAGAATCTTATAGAATATATTTTAACAAAGAACATCATTACATTATGCCGGGAGTCCAGTGAGTTTCGGCCGCTGGACCTACAGAGTAAAATTAACATCGTTGATCCCAGGGCCCCCCCCCCCGGCAACAACTGCCCCCTCGATTTAAAGGTACAGGACTAGGTTTATTGCCCGGTGCCTGGGGCGACCCCCCCGTAAGGGAGAATGCCGACGGGATCAACGCATTTTTTGCACCCGCCACACCATGAGTCTCGGCTTGTGGGTGGTCCCACGTTAATAGGGCCTTGTGCCTGACCTTGTACAAGTGGGGTACGAGGAAAATAACAGGTCTTTTGCCTTCCTGTTCATGCCCAGTTGCCAATACAGTCATCGTTCCCTCACCTCCAAACCCCCAGATCTGTTAGGTAGACTTAAATGTCAAGAACCCCTCAAATTATGATATAATGTTATTTTAATTATTTCTATCGCATTCTGACAGTTATTTTGCTCCATACAGACCTTATTCAATGGCTGGACGGAAACACTTAAAACATATGTTATATACTCTCTTTATTCTTATTCTTCTGCTCATCTTTGGTATCTTACGTTCTTCTTCTAGTGTCTGGACTTCGTCTTGGGGACTTCGTGTCTGGTCTTCCATTGGGGATTTCTCTTTATCAGAAGCCCTGTGTCATTGGTAGTTTTTTAGGTAATAACACAAGACTTCGATTTGCTATAGATCATATTTTATTCCAAAATCCCCACCAGACTTACTGCGCAGATTGAGTCGGCAACGCGCTTAACGCGACTTACTACCTGCGTCGTTCGGCCATTACCAACTAACTCTTTCTATTCTAAACCGGAAGAGACCTTCTTTCTCATTTTCCATCGATTCTCACGGTATCCACCGGAAAAGAGTTGAAGGTGAGGTCAACCCGTGTCACTCAATCCTTCAAGGCCGCTGGCTGTAACCCTTCAGCCATTTTGGTTTCTATGCTGACTGTAAATAAGTGTTAGTATATAAACTCAAAAGAGTTTGATGTAAAAAATATATTAAAAAAAGTGTATATTCTGTGTTAAAAATAAAATAAATGTTATTTTTAAAAATCAGAAGCATTACAATCCATAATAAAAACTCAAAAGAGTTTGATGTAAAAATTTTTTTTTTTAAATACATAAAAAAACGTATATAAAAAAGAAATATATATATATATATATACACTTCTTTATATATTTTTACATTAAACTCTTTTCAGTTTTTATTATGGATTATAATGCTTCTGATTTTTTTAAATAAAATTTATTTTATTTTTAACATAGAATATACACTTATATATATATATATATATATATATATATATATATAGCACGATGGGTATGAAAATAAAATGGATGTCCAACTTTATTGGATATGTTAACCAATATTCAATGAAAATGTTAATAAACGAAAAGTTTATGCTTGAAGGGTGAGCCAGACCTGGAATTATAATCCGACACTGTTGAACAGGCACACACACACACACACACACACAAACAAACAAACAAACAAACGAACACCCCTCCCCCCCACACACACACACGCAGAGAGTTTGGAAGACATGGGACAAAACCAAATGGACAGCCACTAGCAACAGCTTCAGTATCGGAGATCTTCTGTAGAAGAGATTTTTATCTTTAAATATTAAGAATTATTATAAAAATAAAAAAATTTACAGGTTAACAAACAACACCATAGTTACCTTATTTTTCTTTATACTTGCATTGTGATAGCCTCCAAAAACAACCACCAAACCAATATATATATACATGGTGTGTGTGTGTGTGTGTGTGTGTGTGTGAGTATTATTATTATTATTATCATTAATAATAATGATAATACGTCATGTGATCAGTTTAGGCCATATTGAAGGAAGAAACGTAAATATTTTTGAACTTATTATTTTTAAATCTCGCAAATAAGAAATAACGAACATAAAGAGTTGTTACAAAGAAAAACAGTCAATTCAAAGATCAAATTATCCGATTGGGGAAAAATTACCCACTGTTATCTTGAAAAATAAGTAAAACAGTCTGTGGGTTTTTTTTGGGTTTTTTTTTTTTGGTTTTTTTTTTTACAACAGGGTCAGTTTCTTTATTGATATTTCTTAGCAGAATTCTGTATTCATGTTTCTTTTACTAAAAAAAATTCTCGCATATAAACTTATAAAAACCTTCGGACATGATTATTCGGACTCTTATCTTTATAGAAAAAAAAATCGTTTTTTGGTCGGTTCATTTTCCTATTTCATTAAATGAAACAGTGGCTAGACCTCGTAAAAATATTTCCCCTAATATATTTTAGGAAAACACTATTTCAGACATATTTTCATCAAAATGTAAGTAATTATGGAAATTTTCGTGAAAATCGGACCATTAATTGATTTTTCATTGAATTTTTAAAAAAGCCTCTTGTCATAACTTGTTTTTTGGCCAAGTTAAATTTCAATTGATTTAACGGTACAAAAATGTAAACATTGTTTTTCAATTATAATTTTCATTATTTCTATGAGCTGAAATTAAAAGAAAAATGAACAGAAGTTTGTTTAATGTTTCTTCTTTCGAATGGACAAAAAATGTGTCAAGATAATATTAACCTTTATGCAATTTTCATTGTGTTAAATATGGGAGGGGGGAAATTTCTCAGAGAAAATTGGAGGTACCTAAATGTTTGTTCTTTAAACACCTAGCCGACATTCAGTCACTTGTAGTATCAACAATAAAGTCTATTTTAATTTATGGTATTCATGCAAATTGTGTGAAGTACCTGAAATGATCCACGATTGAATTACTTTATTTACAACGTAGATAGTTCTAACTACATGACCTTATTGTGTTACTATATTAAAAGCGGGAACTTTTAGTTCAGGTGGGGGGAGGGGGGCGATATGGTGGCAGTATTGTTGATATGCGCTTGTCTTTGTGGTATCGAGTGTATTTAATAATCCCGGTTCTCTGTGTGCTAAAAAATTTGTTGAACTATGGGGCGAATCTATTGAAATGTAGGTATGCTCAATTTACGGACGTTTAGAGTCAAATTTTCCGAAAATTTCGATATTTATTCACCTGTTGATGAAAGGGTAATTTATGAGGAAGTGCGTCCCGGTCTCCTGCCTCAGAAATTGCTACCCGGTGACTATTAAAATAACGTCCCCAGCTATGTCGTCTCGGCGGTTTTACTTGAAAGAAAACAACCAACTTAGGGCGTTAAATGTATTTTAGAGGGGGGGGGGCTTCTCTTTCTGAACAAATGGAGATGGGTGGATAGATATATATAAACAAAGTAAAAAATGAACAAATTGAGATAGATAGATAGATAGATAGATAGATAGATATCCATCTTTATATCTAAACAAGAATTACGACAAATTTCTATAAATAAATTTCTAAACAAATTACGATAAATAAATAAGAATTACGACAAAAAATACATTTAACGCCCGAAGTTGGTTGTTTTCTTTCAAGTAACACCACCGAGACGACATAGCTGGGGACGTTATTTTAATAGTCACCGGGTAGCAATTTCTGGGCAGGAGACCGGGATGCACTTCCTCATAAATTACCGATTAAAGTTTGTTTAAAATAGGTTTTTCCTAAAAAATATATTGGCGGAAATATTTTTACGACACTATTTAATTTTATGAAATTTGAAAAAAATGAAGCGATTAAAAAAAAAGATTTTAAATTTTTTTCGGTAATTTATGAGGAAGTACGTCCCGGTCTCCTGCCTGCTACACGGTGACTATTAAAATAACGACCCCATCTTCATATCTATCTATCTATCTATCTCAATTTGTTCATATTTATCTATATTACTTTAAATACTAAGATTTTCTTTTATTCATGTTTGTTTAATATCTATCTATATCATTTTGTTTGTTTATTTATCTATCTATCTCAGTCTATTCCAAACTATATATCCATCTTCATATCTAAACAAGAATTACGACAAATTACGATAAATAAACAAGAATTACGACAAATTAAGATAAATAAATAAGAATTACGACACGAAGAGAAGCCTCCACCCCCCTAAAATACATTTAACACCCTAAGTTGGTTGTTTTCTTTCAAGTAACACCATAGCTGGGGTCATTATTTTAATAGTCACCGTGTAGCAATTTATGAGGCAGGAGACCGGGACGCACTTCCTCATAAATTACCCAATACTAACACAAACAACTGAGACTAATGTGTCTACCGTTGGTTCAAATAATTAATTTCTATGGTTAATTAAATGTATAGTAATTTGGGGGGTTTGTTGGTTTTTTTTAAACAATACGTAATTAAAAACAACCTTAATCCTAAACCCCTAAACCGTAACCCAATTCGCAAAAAGTTCATTCATAGACTGTAGTTAAACTGTCACGGGGGACCACCAAAAAGCTTTCTGTTTTAATTTTCCGACAAAAAAAAATTTTGCAAGTTTAGCCCAATTTAGTAGATCCTATTTTTCAGCGCACAAACTAGAAGCGACTACCCAGCATTTTTACGTTAAATTTCAATTGATTTAACAGTGCAAAAATGTAAACATTGTTTTTCGTTCATAATTTTCATTATTTCCGTAAGCTGAAACTTTTTTTTTTTAAATCATCAGGAGTTTGTTTAATGTTTCTTCTTTTGAATGGACTAAAAGTTTTCAAGATAATATCAACCTTTACGTAAGTTTCATTGTGTTAAATATAGGGGGGGGGGTAATTTTACAGGGTAAATTGGAGGTTCCTTTGTGCTAAAATGTATGAAGATTTTATCTATATTAGAAGATTTTTTTTTTTTTTAATCAAAATAAACAGCATTGAAATTCTACTTAAAAATGTCCAGCATTTGTAAATCTCAAAAGTAAACATAGAAAAAATGCTGGGTAGCCGCTTCTGGTATAATATATACGAGGTGTGCACTGAAAAAATAGGGTCTACTCTATGAGTAAAAAAGAAATCTCCAAAAAATAAATTATTTATTATTTTTTTACATTTTATTTTTCGATTTTCGGTACTTATTTTCTCATAAAACAACAACCGTAAAATTTCTTTTTTTTTTTTTTTTTCTATTCATAACTTCGGTCTTTTATCTCTATTTATACTGTAATTAGTATCGAAAATGACCAATTCGCAAAACATTTTACGCCCCCAACATAAGGGGGGTCAAAATTAAGCGACCTGAAAAAAAATGAGAAAGTTTTGAAATAAAATAAATAATGCATTATAAAGATCGTTCATTGATACATAAACACTGAAAATTTCATTAAAATCCGATAATTCCCTGATTTTTGGTAAATTATTTTCTGTAGGGGGGCTAAAGTCATTTTGTCAAAAACGTATTTTAGGCTCAGTTTGCCAGTAGCTACTCTAATAAATTGTCTTATGGAGAACGCGGAACGTAAGTAACTTGAATAAACTTACCTGAATATTTTTCTTCAATAGAAATTAGTAGTAGTCGTTTTCCTTACATACGAGCTGAATATTTTTGTTTCCGTGGTGAGGTTGTTATTATTATTATTCTTAAGTCAAACAAATTTAAGAGGTGGCTCTCTTTTTTTGTTGTTGTTTAATCGGCGTAAAAAAAAAAGGCCGATGGGGAAATTAAAACGTAAAATAATGTAATTCCTTCTTTTGTGGGGTGAGAAGATTTATTTTCTCGGTCGTCTGTCCCCTCCAACATTTGTCTGAAGTTCAGACATTCGTTTTCTGCCACACACGAGAAAATGAAGCTGATTTTGAAAGGGGGGGGGAGAAACGTCTAAGTTGTAGGAGTTTCTGTTTTGTTCGCTTATAGGTCAGTTATAATCATATAGAAAGAAAAGGAAAGGAAAGAAAAGGAAAGAAAGAAAGAAAGAAAGAAGGAATGAAAGAAAGAAAGAAGGAGAGAAAGAAAGAAAGAAAGAAAAAAAGAAAGAAAAGAAAGAAAAAAGAAAAAAAAGAAAAGAAAGAAAGAAAGAAAGAAAAGAAAGAAAGGAAAGAAAGGAAAGAAAGAAAGAAAGAAAGAAAGAAAACGACAGAAAAGAAAGAAAATAAATAAAAGAAACGAAGAAAGAAAGAAGAAAGAAAGGAAAGAAAAGAAAAAAAAAGAAAAGAAAAGAAAGAAAAAGAAAGAAAAAAGAAAGAAAGAAAGAAGAAAGAAAAGAGAAGAAAGAAAGAAAAGAAAAAAGAAAGAAAGAAAAAGAAAGAAAGAAAGAAAGAAAAGAGAGAAGAAAAGAAAGAAAAAAAAAAAAAGAAGAAAGAAAGAAAGGAAAGAAAAAAGGAAAGAAAAGAAAGAAAAAGAAAGAAAGAAAAAAAAAGAAAGAAAGAAAAAAAAGAAAGAAAGAAAGAAAAAGAAAAAAAAAAGAAGAAAGAAAAGAAAGAAAGAAAGAAAGAAAGAAAAAAAAAAAGAAACGAAGAGAAAGAGAAAAGAAATTTAAAAAACGACAGGAAAGAAAGAAACAAAGAAACAAAGAAAGAAAGAAAGAAAGAAAAAAGAAACAAAGAAAAAAAAAAGAAAGAAGAAAGAAAGAAAGAAAGAAAAGAAAGAAAGAAAGAAAGAAAAGAAAGGAAAGAAAGAAAAGAAAAGAAAGAAAGAAAGAAAGAAAGAAAGAAAGAAACGATCTATTTGTAAACAAGATGGTCACGTGGGAGACACAGATAGCGACTGGTTGACGTTAACAATACTCCAAGTAATAGCCAAAGGTGTTTACACACTGAGGATATGTATACACATACGACGATGTCCTTACACGATTGTCTTACAAGGCGTGACCCAAAACTTTTCTATGCTCTGTCTGTGTGTGTGTGTGTGTGTGTGTGTGTGTGTGTGTGTGTGACGCGTACACGTACTTGTCTACGCAAGGTACAGAAGAAAAGGAATGGGGGAAATGCCGGGAAAAAAGTTGACGAGGGTGTGGTTCACTCTCTCTCTCTACCCTCAGGTGTGCAAGGGTCTCTAGATGCGTAGATTATTCACTATTTAACCAAACTTAATTTAATTTGAATATAGGAACAGAAACAATCCCCATTCTCACCTTTTTTAATAATGACACACACACACACACACACACACACACACACACACACACACACACACACACATATATATGAGAAGTAAATACACAAGCGATGTGTTTATGATATGGCTTTTTCTAGCCGGCAATTTTGGGGAGAATATGTGCTTAATTGAAGTCGTACCTAATTTTGAAAGTTAATTAATTAATAATTAATTAATTAGGCGGGCATACCTATTTAAATGTAAGGCTAAACAAATCAAGAAAAATCAATCTCTTTATGTACATTTCATTGATGAGGCCTAATAGGCCGAAATGTTCATACAGAGATTGATTTTTATCGATTTGTTTAGCCTTATATTTAAATAGGTATGCCCGCCTAATTAATTAATTATTAATTAATTAACTTTCAAAATTAGGTGCGACTTCAATTAAGCACATATTCTCCCAAATATATATATATACATATATATATATATATATATATATATTAAGCACATATATTAAGCATATATATATATATATATATATATATATATATATATATATATATATATATATATATATATATATACCTAGGACAAATATTCATCATGTTTTTTCTCTGTCTGCAAACTGTTAGATAGATTGATAGATAGATAGATCTTGGATATATATACAGTGATTAAAACATACCTTATGCTATACACTATCTCTAATTGTCCCAAAAGTGTAGGTGAACACTGGGTACCTCCAATTGGGTCACGTGATCAGTTTAGGCCATCTTGAATAAAACGGAAATAAATATTTCCGAACTTTGTTTATCAAAAATCTCGTAAAAAACAATTTAAGATACTACAGGATTGTTACAAAGAAAAACAGTTAATTCAAAGATCAAATTATCCGATTGCGAAAAATTACATCGTTATCTTAAAAAATAAATAAACCTATCCATATTACGTGCGACAGGGTAATTTTCAGGCCGCAATTTAGACAGAAAAATATACATATTATTACCCTCTTACGATTATACAAATACATATGGTTGAATGTAATGGACATACTTTTAGCCAAAATTTACTATTAAAATGAATAAAAAATCTTTAAAAACTTTAATATTAAAATTTACTATTAAAATGAATAAAAACTTGAAAAAATTTGATATTAAAATTTCACAGTGAAATTGACGTTAAAAAAGATGTCTTCTGTTTTAGTATTAATTTTTAAAATCGAAAATGAAATGAAAATTTGAATATTTTTTTCTAAGAGAAAAACTGATAAAAGGATCAATAGTAGAGGGTAGTACAATCATCTTTAAGCATACGGGTGGTAGTAGGAATGTCAACATTCCTTTGTAAAAAAAAATACAAAACTGGATGGACCTTAATTCTTTTGCTCGCCACGCACTTTTTGGAATCTCTTTTCTTTCAGACAAAATTTTCTTATGATTTTAGCATATACACACTAGCTGATGTACCAGCGGTATTTCACACTAATTAGTCGAAAAAGTTAAATGAAATATTTTTTACGCTAAGAAAAACAAACTTTGGTTACTGGGAAGCGTCTCGTCTCTTTGTATGAAAACAAAACAAATATGTCAGTTTTGCTCTTCCGTATATTCTAAGAATCACACATTACTATTCAACAATAAAAATTACAAATTCTTTTAAAAATATTAATCGAGTTCGGATCGGACCAATGTTTAGTTCACCTGAATTCTAAAATTCATATTTTTAAATATCCGTAAAAAATTCGATTTTTTGACGCAGAAAAAAAATATATATCTAATTTATTTCACGCAGAAAATAAAAATATTTAAGCACACAAAAGATTGAAAATCTCTTAAAAATTAATTAATTTTTTTTTTTTTTTTTGACAGTTTAATAGAATATAGTACATACCAATTACAAAAGCAAAAAAAAGTTTTAAAATATTAATATTATGACATTTTTTTGCACTTTTTATTTCCGATTTCATTAATTTTTCCTAAAAAAAACTACAGCGTTGTACGTTATATAATTTCATTGATATAGTTATTCAGACTCTTATCTTTATAGAAAGAAAGTACAACATTTTTCTGACGCGTCATTTTTTTTATCTTATAAGATAAAATCGGGGGGGGGGGGAATAGACCTCGTAAAAAAATATTTCCCCTAATATATTTTCGAAAAAACTATTTCAATATATTTACATCCAATGGTAAACATTTATGGAAATTTTCGTGAAAATTAGATTATTAATTGATTTTTCATAGAATTTAAAAAAAAAAACCTCTTATCGTAACTTGTTTTTAGCTACGTTAAATTTCAGTTGATTTAACAGTGCAAAAATGAAAACATTGTTTTTCAATCAAAATTGTCATTATTTCCGTAAGCTGAAAATTTTTTTTTTTTTAATCATCAGGAGTTTGTTTAATGTCTTTTTCTTTCGAATGGAAAAAGAATTTAAGAAAATATTAATTTTTCTGCAAGATTCATTGTGTTAAATATAGGGGGGGGGGTAAATTTCACAGGGTAAAATTGGTGGTACTATTACACATACAATTCATTTTTAATAGATTTAAAACGATTTTTTCGAGCAATTTCTATTGCTTTCTGTCTGAGACGCTGGTTTAAAATGGCTTAAAATGGTTTGTTTACAAATTTAAGGTAACATTCGCGATTGCAAAAATATTTACCAAAAATCAGGTAATTATCCGATTTTAATGAAATTTTCAGTATTGATTTATCAATTAATGAATTTTATAATGCATCAGTTATTTTATTTCAAAACTTTAATTTAGTATTTTTGCTATGAAAAATTAATATATAAAATTTATTTAAAATATGAAAATCCCGATGTTAAGTTTAAAATATTATATTTTTAGATTCTAGAAATAAATATCTATTTAATGCAAACCTTATTTTAGGTGCAAAAAGTAATAAGTTTTGAAGAAAAACTCGATTGAAAATGTACAGAACTTGTTAAGCAGAAAAAATATCGATGTATAATTTTTTCTTTTATAAGATAATAGCCAATTACATAATTATCGAAATGAGTAAAAAAGAAATTTCTAAAAAATTTATTATTTATTATTTTTTTACATTTTATTTTTCAATTTTCGGTACTTATTTTCTCATAGAAAAGCCACCGTAAAAAAAATATTTTCTATTCATAACTTCGGTCTTTTATCTCTTAGTTTATTTATACTGTAATTAGAAAACTATAAGACCAACTCGCAAAAAATGTTACGCCCCCAGCATAAGGGAGGGGGGTGTCAAAATTAAGCGACCTGAAAAAAATGAGAAAGTTTTGAAATAAAATAAATAATGCATTATAAAGATCATTCATTGATAAATAAACACTGAAAATTTCATTAAAATCCGATAATTCCCTGATATTTGGTAAATTATTTTCTGTTGTCAAAAACGAATTTTATGCTCATTTTGGGTATACCTAGGTGGTTTATGTGTTAGTCTAACACATAAACCACCTTCCAATTTTAAAAAATCCATAAACTACAAAAAAGATTAAATTTACCTTAACCGGCAAAATAATAATAATTACTATAAATCTCCCAAGTGCAATATCACTTACAATACATTTATTTACTACGTGCACAAGGCCCTATTAATGTGGGACCACCCACGAACCGAAGCTCATGGGAGGCGAGTGCAAAAAATACGTTGATCCTGTCAGCATTCCACCTCAAGATGGGGGGCGCCTTAGGCACCGGGCAATAAACCCAGTCCTGTCCCTTTAAATCGAAGGGGCAAGTGTTGCCTGGGGGTGCCCCCACCCCCACCCTGGGATCGACGTTGTTAACTTCTGTGGTCCAGAACCGAAGCCACTAGACCCCACGACTGGTAAGTCTTTCGTATCTTTTTAACGTTAGTCTAGACCAGATTTTTCAACCTGTTTCTTCTCACGGCACAGTAAATCAAATAAATTGATCGAGGTACACCATCAGTATATAATAGGGATAGGCATTTTTATCATCTGCTAGGAATTTTAAAAGCGAATTAAGAATAATTAAATCTATTATTTAAGGTCAAACTTTGTCTAAATCGATAAGTAGTAACATAATAACCATCATTAAAAAAAGAAAAATATCATTACATATGCAGTTTATTTTTAATAGATTGAAAACTATTTGTTTCGATCAATTTCGACGGTTTTAGGCGCTTGTTTACAATTTTAAAATAACATTTGGGGTGGGAAAAAAAATACCAAAAGTCAGGTAATTATCCGATTTTAATGAAATTTTCAGTATTGATTTAACAATTAATGAATTTTATAATGCATCAGTTATTTTATTTCTAAACTTTAATTTAGTATTTTTGGTATGAAAAATTAATATATGAAATTCATTTAAAATATGAAAATCTTGATGTTAAGTTTAAAATGTTATATTTTTAGATTCTAAAAATAAATATCTACTTAATGCAAACCTTATTTTTTTAGACCAAAGTAATAAGTTTTGAAGAAAAACTCTATTGAAAATGTACCCCCTCCCCTTTTTAAGCAGAAAAAACATCGATGTATAATTTTTCTTTTATAAGATAATAGCCAATTAAATAATTATCGAAATGAGTAAAAAAGAAATCTCCAAAAAATAAATTATTTATTATTTTTTTACATTTTATTTTTCGATTTTCGGTACTTATTTTCTCATAAAACAACAACCGTAAAAAAATTTTTTTTGTTTCTATTCATAACTTCGGTCTTTTATCTCATTATTTATACTGTAATTAGTATCGAAAATGACCAACTCGCAAAAATGTTACGTCCCCAACATAAGGCCGGGGGGGGGGGGTCAAAGTCAAGTGACCTGAAAAAAATGAGAAAGTTTTGAAATAAAATAAATAATGCATTATAAAGATCATTCATTGATAAATAAACACTGAAAATTTCATTAAAATCCAATAATTCCCTGATTTTTGGTAAATTATTTTCTGTAGGGGGGCTAAAGTCATTTTGTCAAAAACGCATTTTAGGCTCAGTTTGCCTGTAGCTAGTATATAAACATAATTATTTTATCATTTAAATTTTAAAAGAAAAGGAATAGTGAAAATGTGCTACAAGTGTAAAAGAAAACAGCGTAATTTTATTTCTAAAGGTATATTTTTAATCAATTAAAACAAAAAAATATTAAAGTAATAGAATGAAAATATAAGAGGATGATCAACCGTCCTCAACACTCACGGCACACCCACGGAAGATTCACGGTACACTAGTGTGCCGTGGCACACCGTTTGAAAAACCCTATTTTAGATTTTAGACAATTACATATTCATGCTTAAAAAAAACAGTATCTTATTTTTTTGATAATAAAGGACTATTTGCTCGTAAATTTCTACCATAAAATAAACTGAACCCCCATTTTATGTCCGTGTTTTTGCAATAAATGTTTTATTTTTCTTGCACCCGTTATTTTACAATACAAAATATATTTTCTTTATCTATTTTAATATTCACTTCAATGTGCATATTCTAAAAGTTTTTATTTTGTGAGAATGGTTAGTTTTAAAGTGGGGGTTCGTTTTTACACTTCAACTTTTTACTCGTAAATTCCTACCATAAAATGCCCAAGCCTAATTTTATGGTAGGAATTTACGAGTAAAATGTTGAATATTACTTTTTGTTGTTGTTATTTCTTTTCTTTTTGGCTTTGGTACTCTAAAATAAAAACGTCAGATTTTAATCACCGTCGACGAAAAAACAAAATTACGGTCATAAAAGGAGGATCCAATTTATGCCTAAATTGTAAAACGAGACTCCACTTTAAAACTAAACATTCTCACAAAATAAAAACTTTTAGAATATACACATGTGAAATGAATATTAAAATAAATAAAGAAAATATATTTAGTATTGTAAAATAACGGGTGCAAGAAAAATAAAACATTTAATACAAAAACACGGACATAAAATGGGGGTTCAGTTTATTTTATGGTAGGAATTTACGAGCAAATAGTCCTTTATTACCAATTTTTTTCATTTCTCAATTGTATAACAAACAAGTGTAACATTCGCGAAAAACCTTTTTACAACTTTTTTTAAAAAAATCTTTGCGATAAATAGGTACCACCAAAATAGGTCACGTGATCAGTTTTAGGCCCATATTAAAGGAGAAACGTAAATATTTTTGAACTTTTTCTTTTAAAATTTCGCAAAAAAAAAAGAAATAACGAACATAAAGAGTTGCTACAAAGAAAAACAGTTAATTTAAAGATCAAATATCCTATGGCTAATAACTTTTTTTGTGGGGGGGTCGTTATTTTAATAGTCACGCGGCAGCAATTTTTTAGGCAGGAGACCGGGACGCATTTCCTCATAAATTACCCAATACTAACACAAACAACTGAGAATAATGTGTTTACCGTTGGGTTCAAATAATTAATTTCTATGGTTAATTAAATGTATAGTAATTTTGGAGTTTTTGTTGTTTTTTTTTTAACAATACGTAATTAAAAACAACCTTAATCCCCAAACCGTAACCCAATTCGCAAAAAGTTCATTCATAGACTGTAGTTAAACTGTCACGGGGGACCACCAAAAAGCTTTCCGTTTTAATTTTCCGACCGATTTGCAAGTATAGCCCAATTTAGTAGATCCTATTTTTCAGCGTACAAACTAGAAGCGACTACCCAGCATTTTTACGTTAAATTTCAATTGATTTAACGGTGCAAAAATGTAAACATTGTTTTTCGTTTATAATTTTTATTATTTCCGTAAGCTGAATTTTTTTTTTTAAATCATCAGTTTTTTTTTAATGTTTGTTCTTTCGAATGGACAAAAAATTTTCAAGATAATATTAACCTTTATGCAAGTTTCATTGTGTTAAATATAGGGGGGGGGTAAATTTCACAGGGTAAATTGGAGGTCCCTTTGTTCAAAAAAATTATGAAGATTTGATTTATAATAGTAGTAGTAGTAGTAGTAACTACGATAAATAGACAGATACTTACCAACCAGTCAGCCGAGAGTCATGTATCGATCCAGCGATAGATTGATTGACCAATTAATTGAACTAAGTTTGTTTATCTGTCTGCGTCAATACATACACGGACACACTGTTATATATATGCAGAGAGAGAGAGAGAGAGAGAGAGAGAGAGGGGGGGTTACCAAACAATGGTCCGCTAGCCTAGCCTACACCAAGGGTCATCAAAGTTCAGGTATTGGATATGTTTACCGAAAGGGTGAGGAGGTGCATAAGGAACAAATATGAATTGTAAAAAGTACTTTATACCTGTAGGAGGGGGGGGGTCCTAAAATGAGAGAACCAAGCTCGTTACTATTAATAGAAGACTGGAACGAAAGTCTTGTCCGATACAAAATACTATTTATTTAGGTACTGGCAAAATGAGCCTAAAATGCGTTTTTGACAAAATGACTTTAGCCCCCCTACAGAAAATAATTTACTAAAAATCAGGGAATTATCGGATTTTAATGAACTTTTCAGTGTTTTATTCATCAATGAATGATCTTTGTAATGCATTATTTATTTTATTTCAAAACTTTCTCATATTTTTTTTCAGGTCACTTATTTTTTACCCCCCCCCTTATGTTTGGGGCGTAACTTTTTTTTCAAGCTGGTCTTATAGTTTTCTAATTACAGTATAAATAAAGAGATAAAAAGACCAAACTTATGAATAGAAACAAACAAAACTTTTACAGTGGCTTTTCTATGAGAAAATAAGTACCGAAAATCGAAAAAATAAAATATAAAAAATACTAAATAATCAATTTTTTGGAGATTTCTTTTTTACTCATTTCGATAATTATTTAATTGGCTATTATCTTATAAAAGAAAAAATATATACATATACTCATTACAACCACTATAATGTCATGAATTCTAATAGAATTAAAATAACTTATCTTAGTTTATTTCAATTTATTATCTAGATATATAAATAAATCATTCATATTATATCTACATCTAGATAATAAGTTTTATACTTAATTATTAGGTCATTTTTCATTGATTAAATAAAAAATGTTTATCGATAAAATATCAGCCCTGTCACCAGGGGCTTTAGAATATACTGACTGTACATCTACAGAGGAGTAAGAACCCCCACCCACCCAATGGGGCCACCGGTTAGCCGTGGGTGGCGACCGTGATACTTAAGGACGGAATCCTAGAGAATGAGAAGTCCATGACATGCAACACTCCACTTAGACCATTACTTAGGCTAGACTGGCGGTAAGATCCCCTCCCAATGGGGCCACCTGTGGGTGGTGACCCGTGATGTTTAATCATGGAATCCTGGTGGCTGAGCAGTCCATGACATGCAACACTCCACTTTAGGCTAGACGGGTGGTCGGAGAGGCCCCCTCCGATCAATCGGCTGGTCACGTCAAGCCCTAGCACCTATATGATCGTCCCAACCATATTGCCATTATGGCAACCCCAACCTTTTTTTTCAGATATGTGCTAGAAGGCGGTGGTTGAGAGTGCTTCATGTCCTAGGAACGACGTTAAACTCTATCTGATGGTGAGGTTCCGATTCTAGAGGTTTGGGGAATATGGGGCACCCTTCATCACCATTGCTTCCTGGTCTACTCTGACCCGGGGTGGTAGTACCTGTTAGCGTCCCATCTATGGGTTAAATAGAAAACGTGTTTACAAAAAAAAAAGGTAATTTATACGAAAGTGCGTCCCGATCTCCTGCCTCATAAATTGCTACCGGTGACTATTAAAAAAACGACCCCAGCTACAGTGTTACTTGAAAGAAAAGAACCAACTTAGGGAGTTAAATGTATTTTAGTGGGGGGGGTCTCTTTTTTTGTCGTAATTCAAACAAAATAATATAAATAGATATGAACAAATGGAGATAGATAGATAGATGGATAGATAGATAGATAGATATTTTCGACAAGTAAATGTATTTGGGGGTGTCGCTTTCTTTTTTGTCGTAATTCTTGTCTATTTAAACTAAAAACAAGACATTAAACAAACATGAATAAAAGAAATTACGATAAATAAGCAAGATTATGACAAATTTCTATAAATAAATAAGAATTACGACAAATTAAGATAAATAAATAAGAATTACGACAAAAATAGAAGCCTCCCCATAAAATACATTTAACGCCCTAACTTGGTTGTTTCTTTCAAGTAACACCGTAGCTGGGGTCATTATTTTAAAAGTCACCGGTAGCAATTTATGAGGCAGGAGACCGGGACGCACTTCCTCATAAATTACCCCCCCCCCCAAAAAAAAAAAAATTGAGTTCCAAACTATCGCTACAAATCTTTCAAAACATTTCTGGCATTAAATGACCACCGTGGTTTGATGTGTCGTAAAACAAAACAAACAAAAGATATAGATATGGGGAAATTCGGAAAGTTAGAGATCGTCTCAAAATTATATCTATATTGTAAATATCCCATATGTAAATATCCCTTAGATATGTAAATACGTATCGCGAATATGGCATATAGATATATATTAGGGACTGGCGTTTTTGTCGTCTGCTAGGAATTTTAAAAGCGAATTAAGAATAATTAAATCAATTATTTAAGGTCAAACTTTGTCTAAATCGATAAGTAGTAATATAATAACCGTCATTAAAAAAAGAAAAATATCATTACATATGCAGTTTATTTTTAAAAGATTTAAAACCATTTGTTTTGGTCAATTTCGACGCAATCCGCCATTCAGCCTCTTTTTCGATGGTTTTAGGCGCTTGTTTACAATTTTAACGTAACATTTGGGATGGAAAAAATTACCAAAAAATCAGGTAATTATCCGATTTTAATGAGATTTTCAGTATTGATTTATCAATTAATGAATTTTATAATGCATCAGTTATTTTATTTCAAAACTTTAATTTAGTATATTTGCTATGAAAAATTAATATATAAAATTCATTTAAAATATGAAAAAGCCTGATGTTCAGTTTAAAATGTATATTTTTAGATTCTAGAAATAAATATCTATTTAATGCAAACCTTATTTTAGACGCATAAAGTAATAAGTTTTGAAAAGAAAACTCGATATAATTTTATGAGTATTAATAAATTGGTAGAAAATCATTTTCATTAACTTCGTGTGTATTAATAAATACTGGTGGTTGGCTCTCAGCCAGTGCCTTCTAGCATATTAATGAATAATTCTTAATAATGTTTTTGCCATAAGAGCAATTTCAAAAATGCGGTCAGGACAATCATATACTTAAAAAAAACTAAAAAGACTGAGATTGATAGATAGATGGATAGATAGATAGATATGAACAGACTGAGGTAGTAGATAGATAGATAGATAGATAGATAGATAGATAGATAGATAGATAGATATGAACAGACTGAGATAGATAAATATGAACAGACTGAGATAGATAAATATGAACAGACTGAGATAGATAAATATGAACAGACTGAGATAGATAGATAAATAGATAGATAGATAGATAGATATGAACAGACTGAGATAGATAGATAAATAGATAGATAGATAGATAGATATGAACAGACTGAGATAGATAGATAAATAGATAGATAGATAGATAGATATGAACAGACTGAGATAGATAGATAAATAGATAGATAGATAGATAGATATGAACAGACTGAGATAGATAGATAAATAGATAGATAGATAGATAGATATGAACAGACTGAGATAGATAGATAGATAAATAGATAGATAGATAAATAGATATGAACAGACTGAGATAGATAGATAAATAGATAGATAGATAGATAGATATGAACAGACTGAGATAGATAGATAGATAAATAGATTAGATAGATAAATAGATATGAACATACTGTGATATATATATATCACAGTATGTTCATATCAATCTATCTATCACAGTATGTTCACATCTCCCCCTCTCTCTCTCTCTCTCTCTCTCTCTCTCTCTCTCTCTCCTCTCTCTCGTCTCTCCCTCTCTCTCTCNACGGAAAAATAAAAAAAAAAACCTTTAGTTATAACTTGTTTTTGGCTACGTTAAATTTCAATTGATTTAACGGTGCAAAAATGTAAACATTGTTTCGTTTATAATTTTCATTATTTTTGTAAGCCGAATTTAAAAAAAAAATCAATAGGCGTTTGTTTAATGCTTTCTTATTTCGAGTGAATAAAATTTTTTTCAAATAATAAAACTTGCATAAAGGTGAATATTTATGTTAGATATAGTGGGGGGTACATTTCACGGGGAAAATTGGTGGTACCCACAGAAAACATCAATATATGCAACATTTACGCTTGGGAAAAAAAATATGATATTCAGGAGTCTATATGCATTCATTTGGCCGCTTTCTTCCCCCCACCCTCAAAATTGGTCACGAAATCAAAAATCTAGAGCCATATTGACCTTTGGGCCGTAACCTATTTCTTTTATTGATATCATTTTTAACAGAAGTCTGTATTTATGGTTCTTTTATTAAAAATATTTGCCATTGAGACTTATAAAAATCTTCTGATATAATTATCTAAACTCTTATCTTTATGAAAAAAAGTAAAAATCGTTTTTGCCGGTTCATTTTTTCATATTACATAAAATAATATAGGGGGTAGTAGACCTCATAACAAAATATTTCCCCTAATATATTTTAGAAAAAACTATTTAGACATATATTCATTCAAAGGTAAGTAATTATGGAAATTTTCGTGAAAATTGGACCTTTAATTTATTTTTCATAGAATTTAAAAAAAAACCTTAGTTATAACTTGTTTTGGCTACGTTAAATTCAATTGATTTAACGGTGCAAAAATGTAAACATTGTTTTTCGTTTATAATTTGCATTATTTTTGTAAGCCGAAATTTTTTTTAAATCATTAGGAGTTTGTTAATGCTTCTTCTTTGAGTGAATAAAAAAAAATTCAAGATAATATTAACCTTATATGCAAGTTTTATTATGTTAAATATAGTAGGGGGTAAATTTCATGGGGAAAATTGGTTACCACGGAAAACTTCAAAATAGACAACATTTACGCTTAAGAAAAAAAGTATGATATTCAGGAGTCTATAGGCTTTCATTGGCCGCCTTTTTTTTCCCACCATCAAAAATTACAAATTAGATAAAAAAAACTAGAGCCTTTTTGGCCTTTGGGCCCGTAGCCTATAACCCAAACCCTAAACCGTAACCCAATTCGCAAAAAGTTCATTTATAGACTAGACTTTATAGTTAAACTGTCATGGGGGACCACCAAAAAACTTTCCGTTTTAATTTTCTGACCAATTTGCAAGTTTAATTGAAAATTAGTAGTACTTATAATTACACATGTATGAGACTAAAAGGTAAGTGCAGTGAGTATCTCTGAATGCGCAAATAGCACAACGATAGAAATCATCTCTTCAGATGTTTATCACTTATATAGTGTCATTCTCGCACCCTTCTATGATTTAGCACGTTTAAATGAGAGAGCAATTCGACCCGAAAACCTACTTTCTTTTAACAAGTATCCTGTTTCCTTACATTTATCAGGATGTTCATGTGTGACCTTTTAGCTTTATAAAAAAACAACAAAATCTCAAGGCCATCTTTGTCACTCCCTTTTTTTTTTACGACGAGTAAATTGGTGAATTGCCAACTTAAAATGGAGAACGCGGTGGTGTACTGGTTAGAGTCGCGGAATTGGACTCGTCGACCAGAGTTCAAATCCTAGACAGGGCTGTTGGAATTTCACATAGCGTTAATACCTTGGAAAGGTATGAATCTGTGGGGATAAAAAAACGAAAATAAAATGAATTAAAAAGAACAAACAAAAAACTCCCATGGGCTTTCACCGGAAGAATCCTCTGCGCAGGTCTGACAAAAAGGACTGACTCCCTACCCCCAAAAGAATATTTTGGTCATTTCGAATTGAGGGCTGGACTGAGTGTAGTCGCTTCCTGGCCAGAGGATTATCCCCTTGCCACGGCTGACTATGATCGGGTCATAAAGCCTGAGTCATAAAGCCACATTCTTCCTTTGTCTCTTTATTTTATCGTTCTTTGAATGCCTTCTTTTCAAGACACCCACTAAAAGAGATGGGGTTAAAAGCAAACCGATGAACTCACAGCGAGAATATCCAAGGACATAAAATACCCCAAACCACTTGTACCCCATAATAAAAAAAACAAAAAAACAACATAAATCCAACTACCTCCCTCCAGCTATGGGTAAATAGTAGAGCAGACTGGGCTCTTTAACCTTAGTTAGGCAACCAGTCTAGGAGAAGGAAAACTCTGAATTCAAACCTGCTAAATTCCGCTTGCGGTGCTCATTAATAGAATAGACTCAGTCCTAATTAGTGATCTATTTCACTGGGCTCTTTAACCTTGGTTAGGCAACCAGTCTAGGAGAAGGAAAACTCTGAATTCAAACCTCTGAAATCTCCGCTTGTGGTCTTATTAATAAAATAGGTTCAGATCTACTTAGTGATCTATTTTAATTAAAAAAACAAAAACTACAAAAAACAAAAAAAAAAACGGACCAAGTAACATAAGCACCCCAGTTCGGGGCTGTTTTAAAAGGAACACCTTTTGCTTTTCACTGTACATTATCGGTTGTTTGTTACAAACAACAAACGATTTTTTTTTTTGCATTAGAATTTCACTGTAAGATTTTTTAAAAGTTTGTTCATGTATATTTACAAACTAAACGCACATTTTTATACAAAAATAGTTTTCGATTTAATTTAAAAAATCAGTTATTTATTGGTTACTTGGTCCAACATCCTTTTATTTAAATAAAATAAAAAAACTTTGTAAATAAACTAATTTTCATTTTAAATAACAGAGCATGCGCATTTTCTCGCTGGCTCTAAAAAGGGTGATCACAGGAAATTCTTCTAAAAATCATATAAAATAAACTAACTATCCGATTTTAATAAAACTTTCGGTATATGAAGTAATAAAAGACGAACTTTTATTGTATATAAATGTTTACTAAATTGAAAAGGCTAATAATTTTTTTCGTTAGTTTTTGTTTCACGCATTGATCCCCCGTAAAAAGACCTTTTTTTTGGATATAAATAATTTGGTCTTGTTTTAATAAGTAAAATAGTATTGTAAAAAGCATTTATGAGCATTAATTTAAAAAGTTAAATTAATACAAGACAAATAATTTGAATAACAAAAGTAACCATTATTTTGAATTAAACATTTTGTAATTGTAATAAAATTTTGACTGAAAAAAAAAAAGACATGTTTTATTAAAGTTCATACTTACATTTACAATTTTTCGAATAAAATTTTAAGTTTCAGTCAAAATTGTCCTTGTCCTCAAGTGCGTCGTTTTAAACTAACAGAAAATAGATTATTATTCATTTACTATTTCTTCAGACTCGGTTTTGGTTACTATAACCCCCCCCCAAAAAAAAAACCGGAATCCAAGGGATATAATTCATATTTACCCTGGAATTTGAAACGTGTTTATAAATTCTGTTTTGAATGTAAAATATCGAACCTAGATTACGTTTAAATAACCAGAGTATATTTGTTGACTGTAAAAAATAACAATAATTTTATCTCAGATAATTCAAATTTTCCAGGAAAAAAAAACGAAATTTTTCCAGGATTTTGAACCCTCCCGCCTATTTTCCAGTACTGGAAAATCAACCTTTTGTTTTTTCCCCACAGGTTTTCCAGGACGCGTGAGAACCCTGCAGGGTGTCCGCGGCAGTATTAACGACGTTTATCTGAGAAGACCACAACATTTTTGGTAATAAAGGACATATTTGCTCGTAAATTCCTACTGTAGGCGTTATTTTCGGATTTGCCTGGGGAGTTGTCTGCCCGTTAGTTTCGCTGGTTCCCGCAAGGGGCTTTGATATTTAAGCGGCTGATTTGAACGTCTCTCTCTCTTTCCTGTTGCTCGACCTACGAGACACTATGGTTAGACTCTGGTCTACCCCCTCTTGTTGGGGCTTTGGTCCCCCCTTACATTACTGTAAGTAATCTTTACAGCATGGACTATTCCTAGTATCATGTCTGTTGCTTTTATGTTTATCCTTACATGTAAATTTGTATTACTTATGTATGTTCATGTACACCTCTATGTATTATGTACCCTGTTTATTCTGTGCTGTATATAAAATGTTTCGTCTATCAACCTTTGTCGGAGTTTTATCTTCAAGTATTATCACTTTGAATCTTACACTACATAAAATAAACTGAACCCCATTTTATGTCCTGTTTTTGTATTAAATGTTTTATTTTTCTTGCACCCGTTATTTACAATTAAAATATATTTTCTTTATTTATTTAATATTCATTCAATGTGATATTCTAAAAGTTTTTATTTTGTGAGAATGTTTAGTTTTAAAGTGGAGTCTCGTTTTACAATTTAGGCATAAATTGGATCCTCCTTTTATGACGTAATTTTGTTTTTTCGTCGACGTGATTAAAATCTGACGTTTTTATTTTAGAGTACCAAAGCCAAAAAGAAAAGAAATAACAACAACAAAAAGTAATATTCAACTTTTTACTCTAAATTCCTACCATAAAATTAGCTGGCTTTGGAGCTATTTTATGGTAGGAATTTACGAGTAAAAAGTTGAAGTGTAAAAACGAACCCCCACTTTAAAACTAACATTCTCACAAATAAAACTTTTAGAATATACACATTGAAGTGAATATTAAAATAAATAAAAAAATATATTTGTATTGTAAATAACGGGTGCAAGAAAAATAAAACATTTATTGCAAAAAAACGGACATAAAATGGGGGTTCAGTTTATTTATGGTAGAAATTTACGAGCAAATAGTCCTTTATTACCACTTGCTTAAAAGCTATGAACGTGAGAGTAATTAAAAAAAAAATAATTTAATTTTTATGTTATCTATTTCTAATAAACTTTTAAAAGTGTTTTCAAATATTAATAAGTGCATTGATTTCAGTGTGCGGAAAATAAAAAATTTAGTCTTTTTTTGTGTAAGTGTGTGTGGGGATTTAATTGCTTAAAATGTATTTAAAAATTAAGTATTTTTCTTTAAAAAAAATTTAAAGAATGAACATTAAAAAGATATTTTCAAGAATGCTTAGTTAACAAATTCAATTCACATTCAATACCAAATAAAGTCTTAATTTCTACATGGTCAAGGTTTGGTTTGGTTTGTTTTACGGCATATTCAACCTCGGTGGGTCATTTAATACCGACAAAGTTTGAAATAAATTCATTCTTAATGCATAATACAATTTGTTTATCAACTCATATTTTTCTATTCAACCATAGATGGGACCCTAACAGGTACTACCACTCCGGATCAGAGTGGACCAGGGAGCAATGGTGATGAAGGGGTGCTCCACATTCCCCAAACCTCCAACTAGAACCTCACCATCAGATAGAGTTTAACGTCATAACCAGGACATGTAGACCCTCAGCCACGGCCTTCTATGTACCCATATGATAAGAAGGATTGGGGGTTCCATAAGGGCAATAAGGTTGGGAAAAGCATATAGATGCTAGGGCTTGACATGACAGCCGATTGAGCGGAGGGGGGGGGCTCTCCGACCGCCCGTCTAGCCCAAGAAAAGCCTAAAGTGGAATATTGCAAGTCATGGACTGCTCAGTCGCGACCCACGGTTAACAGGTGCCCATTGGGGGAGTCTTACCCCTCTGCAGAGGTGCAGTCAGTGCATTCTAACACCTCACCGACAGGGCGGTCTACACGGTCAAGAACTGAAACCAGAAAACATAATGAGTTAAAGGGGAAATATCTGAAGAATCTTCAGAGTACAGAGGGGTAGACTATGAATTCAGGAGTGTATATTTTTTTTACCATAGTCTACCGGACAGGCGTTAGTGGAATATGAAATGAAATCCACTGTATATATTTGTAACTTCTGAATTGAGATTAATCTATTATAATGGAGATTGTGTGTTTTTTCTGTCTGTAACCGAAACTATATTACTACTCAAGTCACAATTCCCTTAATTATTTACGTCAAATTCTCCATGATTTCATTCTTTTTAAACCTTCAGTTATTAATAAAAATTGTTTACATTATTTAATACTGTTGACCGTATCTACGTACTAATAACATGCAATTGTATTTATATATACAACAAAATAGCGGTTTACAGTTTGACAGAAGGGCTAATTTGCATATTGATATTTAAAATTTTATTTTAATAAATATGTGCTTGGTATTATTGATTTCTAATTGTTTGGTTTTATCTTAAGAAATATAAACAAAAATCTCGTGATAAATCTTAAAAGAAATTTATTTACAAGAAGAAATAACTGTAATATTATCCTTTACTTCCTATTTTAACTAAATAGTTAAATTAGGAAAATTTACCAATGAAACAGGGAGTAATGGAAAATGATGGAATAGTTAGTTTCAAAGTTGTTCTATTTTTCGATTATACCCCCTCTGTTGCAGATCTTTTTATCTGCATTCTTATTTAGTTTCATTAGCCTTTCTAATTTAATATGATATTTTATTATATCAAAACTTAATAACTTGCACCCGGAGGGTGCATATATTTGCTAGTATTCTTAATAAAAATGGAACTCTAAGGAAAACATAACTTTATAAGAACAGTGTGGTTGCTACCAACATTTACATAAAAAAAAATATTTTTGGACGTTTTGGTCAACAGGTTAGTCTTACACCCTTTCCTTTCTCTATGCCATGAGTACCCAGCGACCGTAATACCATTTTAAGATTTCCCTTAGAAAAAAGAAAAATAGTTCTTTTAGTTTAAAATCCCCTAAAAGTAGGTGTAAATGCATTTTTGAAGATGGGTAGAAGATTGTTTGTAGTAGACAGTGAAAAACTTATCTACTAAATATATGTCCAGAATTAGACCACAAATAAAAAGAAAAAATGAAAAACGCTGTTTTTTGAAACGGTTGTGTTTAAAATTAATTTAAAAGAATTTCTTAAAAAGGCGTCTCTAAATATCAAATCAAACGAAATCCGTTGTGCAGCGTTTTCAACATTAAGGGACGCAACTTTGTCAGAAGTGATTTCCCTTCATCGGCAGCGGACGAAAAATAATTTCTCTTAACATCCAGTAAAGATTTACTGGATTCTTGGCGTCAGTGGTCACAGCATTTTTAGTAAAAGTACTAAAAAAAAAAAAAAAAAAAAAAAGTAAAAAGTTAATTTCAACTCCGACCCGATAAAGTGGCTAACAAGGTAAACTGTTCTCGTTTCTTTTTAAAAAAACTATTCAGTTCCTTACTCTCGTTAACACACGGTTTTGTGACTTTTAAGGCAATTAAGTTAAAGTAACCCAAAACCCCATTTTTGTATTTTCCTTTGAAAGTTTAAATGTTTTTGAATTTGATAATTATGAAGCGTAAAACAGATTTTTGAATTAATATGAAACAAAAAACCTCCATTTATTTTTAAAGTCTTTCAACTTATTTTAACAAATTCATTTTGTTTTTATGTCGTTGGATTAAAACCCAAGACAACATAATTGTTTATGTAACAACAATATTTTTCACAAAATTCTCAGGAAAAGTTGTTGGTAATGAAGAACTATTTGCTCGTAAATTCCTACCATAAAATAAACTTAACCCCCATTTTATGTCCGTGTTTTTGCAATAAATGTTTTATTTTTCTTGCCACCCGTTATGTTACAATACTAAATATATTTTATTTATTTATTTCAATATTCACTTCAATGTGTATATTTTCAAAGCTTTTATTTTGTGATAATGCTTAGTTTTAAAGTGGAGTTCGTTTTTACACTTCAAACTTTTTACTCGTAAATTCCTAGCATAAAAGCCCAAGCCTAGTTTTATGGCAGGAATTTACGAGATAAAAAGTTGAATATTACTTTTTGTTGTTGTTATTTCTTTTCTTTTTGCTTTGGTACTCTAAAATTAAAAACGTCAGATTTTAATCATTCGTCGACGAAAAAACAAAATTACGGTCATAAAAGGAGGATTCCAATTTATTGCCTAAATTATAAAACGAGCCCCCATTTTAAAACTAAGCATTCTCACAAATAAAAACTTTTAGAAATACACATTGAAGTGAATATTAAAATAAATAAAATATATTTGTATATGTAAATAACGGGGTACAAGAAAATAAACATTTAATGTCGTTGGATAAAACCCAAGACAACCACAATTTGTTTATGTAGCAACAATATTTTTCACAAAAATTTCCAGGAAAAGTTTTTATTGTTGGTAAAACATTTGCACTTTTAGCGGAGTTCCGTCCCGGCCTCCTGCCTCAAATCCGCTACCCGGTGGGCTGCTGAAAAAAACAAAAAAAAAACAAAAAAACCCAGCTTACGATTGAAGCGTTGCCGAACGGTGTCACTGAAAAACAAAAAAAACAAACTAGGGTTGGCGTTTAGGGTCTTAGTTTAATGGGTAAATTAATAATTTGGGCTCTGTTTTTCTGGGTCAGCCCTGATACAGTGTTGGGTTTTCGGGGAAAACGCCCTAAGTTTTTTTTTTTTTTTTTCAAGTGACACCCGCTCGGTTACGGGACTTCAATCATAGCTGCGTGTTTTTTTTTCAGCAGCCCACCGCTAGCGGATTTTGAGGCATGAGCCGGGACGGAAAACACGCAAAGAGTACCAAAGTTAAAATTGAGTTTTAACAAATAACTTTTTAGAGTCAGGTCTTAAACAAAATATAGACAATACGTCAGTTTTGGGCTGTAATTTAAACATTTTTTTCTGAATTTTTCCGAAGCTAAATTTAATTTTTACACCTTTTTACAAGACACGTTTTACTTATTTTCTTTCTAGAACAGAAACATTTTCTCTTCAAAACAATTCAATTACAAAATTTTTTTTTTTTTTTTTTTTTTTTTTTTTGAGGGGTTGAGGCAAAAAAAAAAAAAAACAACATTTTACAACATTTTCTCTCTAAATAAAATTAAATGAGGAATAATGTATGTTAGGTGCCTCCAAATTTTCCCTGTTAATTTACCCCCCCCCCATATTTAACCGATGAAAATTGCATAAAAAGTAAAATTAATCTTTAAATATTTTGTCCATTTGAAAGAAAATATTAAACAAACTCCTGATGATTTAAAATAAAAAAATCAGCCCACGGAAATAATGAAAAATTATGATTGAAAAACAATGTTTTCATTTTGAATCGTTAAATTCAAATGAAATTTAACGTTGCCAAAAACAAGTTACGACTAGAGGCTTTTTTTAAAAAAAATTATGAAAAATCAGTTAATGGTCCGATTTTCACGAAAATTTCCAGAATTGCTTTTCTTTTGATGGAAATATGGTCTGAAATAGTTTTTTCCTAAAAATATATTAGGGCGAAATAGTTTTTTTACGAGGTCTACCCCCCCCATTTTATTTTGTGAGGTATGCAAAAAATGAACCGGAAAAAATAGAATTTTACTTTTTTTCTATAAAGAGTCTGAATTTAAGAGAATTTTTTTTTTATTGTTGAAAAGAGTAATGTTTGATTCTTATAATATACGGAAGAGCAAAACTGACAATATTTGTATACTTATTGTCTTTTCTTGCTTCAGTTATACTATAAGTTTGAACTAAAAATATTCAGGAGTTATGATCTGAAACTACAACAAAAAAAAATATCTTTCAAAATAATTGAAAACCAACAATCGGTTATTGATATGCACAAGAAAGCAATTATGTCGAATACAGCCACCCATTACATTTAAATGTATATATTGTCAGAGAGAAACATGTAAATTTGCTGTCCCCGTTTCAAAAATAAAGAAAAAAACCCAAAAAAAACAAAATCACTCTTTTGCAAGATAACGGTGAGTAATTTTTCCCAAATCGGATAATTTGATCTTTGAATTAACTGTTTTTCTTTGTAACAACTCTTTATGTTCGTTACTTTTTCCCCGGGATTAAAAAAAAAAAGTTTAAAAATATTTACTTTCGTTTATTCGATATGGCATTAAACTGATCACATGACCAATTTTGAGATACGTATCAAGTACAAACGAAGAGTCCGGCCGTATTTAAAAACATTAAAAAAAAAAATTCTATTCACTTTGCTAACTCCCTTTTCCCTAATCTCAATTATTCAATTCCAGAGCTGAATGGGTGACCCTTTAGGTCATGTTTTGTCTAGTTTTAATAAAAAAGTTTTCAATTTTTATTCATTTCATTATCGATTTTATTTTGAAAAGGGCGCAAAATTCTACTGGCATAATTGAAAAAAAAAAAATTAATTTCACTTTAAACATAACTTGTTTTTGGCACTGTAAATTTTAATGGATTTAACGGTGCAAAAAATAAAAAATTGTTTTAAATCATAAATTTTAATTATTTTCTATGCTGAATTAAAAAAAAAAAATCATCAGGAGTTAAAAAAAAAAAAGTTTCTTTCGATGCACAAAAAATTCAAGATATATTAACTTTTATGCAAGTTTCATTGTGTTTAAAATAGGGGTTAATTCACAGGGAAAATTTGGTGGTACCTATAAATTACAATAAGTGAACTACTATTGTCTTTCTGTTGCTTCAGTTACACTAAAAAGTTGAACTAAAAAATATTCAGGAGTTATTCTGAAACTATCACAAAAAAAAACTTCCAAAAATTATTGAAAACCAATAATCCGGTTATTGAATATGCACAAGAAAACAATTAATGTCGAATACAGCCACCCATACATTTAAATGTAAAATTATCAAAGAGATAATATGTTAAATTTGCAGTCCCGTTCTAAAGCACAATTACCATATTATCTCTTTGATAATTTTACATTTAAATGTTATGGGTGGCTGTATTCGACATTAATTGATTGTCTGGCATATTCAATAACCGATTATTGGTGGTTTCAATAATTTTTGGAAAGTTTTTTTTTTTTGTGATTAGTTTTTCAGAATAGACTCCTGAATATTTTATTTAGTTTCAACTTTTTAGTGTTAAACTGAAGCAAAGAAAAGAACAATAAGTAGTTCACGTTTATTTCAATTTATAGGTTAAACCACCAATTTATTCCCTGTGAATAACCCCTTACTAATTTAACTACAATGAAACTTGCATAAAAGTTAATATTATCTTGAATTTTTGTGCATTCGAAAGAACTTTTTTTTTTTTTAACTCCTTGATGATTTTTTTTTTTTAATTCGCATTAGGCAGAAATAATTAAAATTATGATTTAAAAACAATGTTTTTATTTTTCACCGTTAAATCATAAAATTTTAACGTAGCCAAAAACAAGTTTATGTTTAAAGTCTGAAATTAATTTTTTTTTTTTTTCACAATTATGCAGGTGAATTTGCAGCCCTTTCAAAATTAAAATCGATAATGAAATGGAATAAAAATTTGAAAAACTTTTATATTAAAAACTAGACAAAACATGACCTAAGGGTCACCCATTCAGCTCGGATTGATAATTGAGATTAGGTGAAAAGGGAGTTAGCAAAGTGAATAAAATTTTTTTTTAATGTTTTTAAATACGGCCGGACGTCTCGTTTGTACTTTATTACGTTACTCCAAAATTGGCTTCATGCTGATCAGTTTATTAGCCATATCGAAATAAGACGAAAGTAAATATTTTTTAACTTTTTTTTTTTTAATCCCGGGGCGAAAAAAGTAACGAACATAAAGATATGTATACAAAGAAAAACAGTTAAATTCAGAAGATCAAATTATCCGATGGGAAAAAATTACTCACCGTTTATCTTGCAAAAAGAGAAGTGATTTTGTTTTGGGTTTTTCTTTATTTTTGAAACGGGCGGACAGCAAATTCCACTGTTTCTCTCCTGACAATTATACATTAAATGTATTGGTGGCTGTATTCGACATAATTGCTTTCTGTGCATATTCAATAACCGAATTGTTGGTTTTCAATTATTTTTGAAAAGATATTTTTTTTTTGTAGGTTTCAGAATAACTCGCTGAATTTTTAGTTCAACTTATTAGTATAACTGAAGCCAAAAGAAAAGACAAATAAGTATTTACAAATATTGTCAGTTTTGCTCTCCGTATATTATAAGAATCAAACATTACTTCCCCTTTCAACAATAAAAAAAAAATCTCTTAAATTCAGACTCTTTATAGAAAAAAAAGTAAAATGTCATTTTTTCCGGTTCCATTTTTGCATACCTCACAAAATAAAAGGGGGGGGGGGTAAAACTCGTAAAAAAAAAACTATTTCCCCTAATATATTTTTTAGGAAAAAACAACTATTGCAGACATTATTTCCATCAAAGAAAGCAATTCTGGAAAATATTTCGTTGAAAATCGGAACATTAAACTGATTTTTCATAATTTGTAAAAAAAGCCTCTAGTCGTGTAACTTGTTTTGGCAACGTTAAATTTCATTTGATTTAACGATTCAAAAATGAAAACATGTTTTATCAATCATAAATTTTCATTATTTCCGTGGTGCTGTATTTTTTTTTTTTTAAGATCATCAGCGAGTGTTGTTTAATATTTCTTTTCAAATGGACAAAATATTTAAAGATAATTTTAACTTTTATGCCAATTTCATCGTGTTAAATTGATGGGGGGGGGGTAATTTAACAGGGAACAATTTGAGGCACTCAACATACATTATTCCTCATTTAATTTTATTTAGAGAGAAATGTGTAAAATGGTTGTTTTTTTTGTTTTGTGCCCTCAACCCCCTTCAAAAAAAAAAAAAAAAAAAAAAAAAAAAAAAAATTTTGTAAATTGAATTGTTTGCAGAGAAAATGTTTCTGTTCTAGAGAAAAAATTAAGTAAAAACGTTGTCTTGTAAATAAGGTGTAAAAAATTAAATTAGCTTCGGAAAAAATTCCAGAAAAAAAATGTTTAAATTTACAGCCCAAAACTGAACGTATCTGTCTATATTTTGGTTAAAGACCGACTTCTAAGAAAGGTTAATTTGTTAAAACTCAAATTTTAACTTGTACTCTTTGCGCGTGTTTCCGTCCCGGCCTCATGCCTCCCAAAATCCGCTAGCCGGTTGTGCTGCCTGAAAAAAAAACACCAGCTATGATGAAGTCCGTAACCGAAAGCGGTGGTCACTGAAAAAAAAAAAAAAAAAACTTAGGGCGTTTTCCCCGAAAAACCCAACACTTGATATTACAGGGTGAGCCCAGAAAAACAGAGCCCAAAATTATTTAATTTACCCATTAAAACTAAACCCTAAACGCCAACCTAGTTTGTTTTTTTGTTTTTTTCAAGTGAACAACCGCTTCGGCAACGACTCAATTCGTAGCTGGGTTTTTTGTTTGTTTTTTTTGTTTTTTTCAGCAGCCACCCGGGTAGCGGATTTGAGGCAGGAGGGCCGGGACGGAAACCTTCCGCCTAAAAGTGCAAATTTATTTACCAACATAAAAACTTTTCCTGGAATTTTGTGAAAAATATCTGTTGCTACATAAACAAATTGTTTGTCTTGGGTTTTATCCAACGACATTAAATGTTTTATTTTTCTTGTACCCGTATTTTTACAATACAAAATATATTTTATTTATTTAATATTCACTTCAAGTGTATATTCTAAAAGTTTTTATTGTCGAAGATGCTTAGTTTTAAAATGGGGGGCTCGTTTATAATTTAGGCCATAAATTGGATGCCTCCTTTTCATGACCGTAATTTGTGTTTTTTTTTCGTACGACGATGATTAAAAATCTGACTTTTTTATTTTTAGAGTACCAAAAGCCAAAAAAAAAGAAAATAACAACAAACAAAAATAATATTCAACTTTTTACTCGTTAAATTTCCTGCCATAAAATTAGGCTTGCGCATTTTATGCTAGGCAAATTTACGAGTAAAAAAGTTGAAGTGTAAAAACCGAACTTCCCACTTTTAAAACTTAAGCATTATCACAAAATAAAAAGCTTTTGAAATATACGACATTGGAAGTGAATATGAAAGTAAATAAATAAAATATATTTAGTATTGTAACATAACGGTTGCAAGAAAAAATAAAACATTTATTGCAAAAACACGGACATAAAATGGCGGGTTAAGTATATTTTTATGGTAGGAATTTACGGAAGCAAATAGTTCTTCATTACAACCCAACTTTTCTTGAGAATTTGTGAAAAATATTGTTGTTACAAAACAAAATGTTGTCTTGTGTTTTATCCAACGACATAAAAAACAAAATGACATTTGTTAAAAATAAGTTGGAAAGACTTTAAAAATAAAATGTGAGGTTTTTTTGTTTTTCATATTAATTCAAAATCTGTTTTACGCTTCATAATTATCAAAATTCAAAAAACATTTAAATTTCAAAGCGAAAAATACAAAATGGGGTTTTGGGTTTAACTTTAAACTTAATGCCTTAAAAGTCAACAAAACCGGTGTTAAACGAGAGTAAGGAAGCTGAATAGTTTTTTAAAAAAGAAACGAGAACAGTTTACCTTGTTAGCCAACTTATCGGTCGGAGTTGAAATTAACTTTTTACTCTTTTTTTTTTTTTTTTTTTTTTTAGTTACTTTTACTAAAAAATGCTGTGACCACTGACCGCCAAGAATCCAGTAAATCTTACTGGAATGTTAAGAGAAACTATTTTTCTGTCCGCTGCCGATGAAAAGGGAAATCACTTCGTGACAAGTTGCGTCCCTTAATGTTTAAAACGCTGCACAACGCCGAATTTTCGTTGATTTGATTTTAGAGACGCCTTTTTAAGAAATTCTTTTTAAATTAATTTTAAACACAAACGTTTCACAAAACAGCACGTTTTTCATTTTTGTCTTTTGATTTTTGTGTCTAATTCTGGGACATTATATTTAGTAGATAAGTTTTTCACCGTCTACTACAAACAATCTTCTACCCATCTTCAAAAATGCATTTACAACCTACTTTTTAGCGGGATTTTAACTAAAGAACTATTTTTCTTTTTCTAAGGAAATCTTAAATGGTATTACGTCGCTGGTACTCATGGCATAGAGAAAGGAAAGGGTTGTTAAGGACTAACCTGTTGACCCAAAACGTCCAAAAAATATTTTTTTTTTATGGTAAATGTTGTAGCAACCACACTGTCTTATAAAGTTATCGTTTTCCTTAGAGTCTCCATTTTTAATTAAGAATACTAGCAAATATATGCACCCTCCGGGTGCAAGTTATTTTAAGTTTTGATATAATAAAATATCATATTAAATTAGAAAGGCTAATTGAAACTAAATAAGAATGCAGATAAAAAGATTCTGCAAAGAGGGGTATAACGAAAAATAGAAACAACTTTGAAACTAACTATTCCATCATTTCCATTACTCCCCTGCTTTCATTGGTAAAATTTTCCTAATTTAACTATTAGTTAAAATAGGAAGTAAAGGATAATATTTACAGTTATTTCTTCTTGTAAATAAATTTCTTTTAAGCATTTTCCACGAGATTTTTTGTTTATATTTCTTAGATTAAACCAAACAATTAGAAAATCAATAATACCAAGCATCATATTTATTAAATAAAATTTTAAATATCATATGCAAATTTAGCCTTCTCGTTCAAACTGTAAACGCTATTTGTTGTATATATAAATACAATTGCATTGTCTATTAGTACGTAGATACGGTCAACAGTATCTAATAATGTAAAACAATTTTTATTAATAACTGAGGTTAAAGAATGAAATCATGGAGAGATTTGACGTAAATAATTAACCGGAAATTGTGACGTTGAGTAGTTAAGAATAGGTTTCAGGTTACAGACAGAAAACACCACAATCTCCATTATAATTAAATTAATCTCAATTTCAGAAGTTACAAATATTATACAGTGGATTTCATTTCATAGTCTCCACTAAACGCCTGTCGGTTACTAACTATGGTAAAAAAAAATATACACTCCTGAATTCATAGTTCTACCCCTCTGTACTCTTGAAGATTCTTTAAAGATATTCCCCCTTTAACTCTTATGTTTTTCTGGTTTTCCAGTTCTTGACCGTGTAGACCGCCCCATGTCGGTGCAGGTGTTAAATTGCACTGACTGCACCTCTGCAGAGGTAAGACTCCCCGCCAATGCGGGCCACCTGTTAAACCGTGGGTCGCGAACTGAGCAGTCCATGACTTGCAATATTCCACTTTAGCTTTTCTTTGGGCTAGAACGCCGGCGGTCGGAGAGCCCCCCCCCTGCCGCTCAATCGGCTGGCATGTCAAAGCCCTAGGGCATCTATAGCTTTTCCCAACCTTATTGCCCTTTATGGCAACCCCCAATCCTTTCTTTCATATGGGTACTAGAGGCCTGGCTGAGGGTCTCTACTGTCCTGGTTATGACGTTAAACTCTACCTGATGGTGAGGCTCTCAGTTCTGGCAGGTTTGAGGGAATGTTGGAGCACCTCCTTCATCACCATTGCTCCCTGCCGTCCACTCTGATCCGGAGTGTTTTAGTACTGTTAGGGTCCAGATCTATGGTTGAATAGAAAAATATGAGTTGATAAACAAAATTGTATTATGCATTAAGAATGAATTTATTTCATAACTTTGTCGGTATTAAATGACCCACCGAGGTTGATATGCCGTAAAACAAACCAAACCAAACCTTGACCATGTAGAAATTAAGACTTTATTTGGTATTGAATGTAAGAATTGAATTTGTTAACTAAGCATTCTTGAAAATATCTTTTTAATGTTCAGTTCTTTAAATTTTTTTAAAGAAAAATACTTAATTTTTAATACATTTTAAGCAATTAAATCCCCCACACACACTTACACAAAAAAAGACTAAATTTTTATTTTCCGCCACACTGAAATAATGCACTTATTAATATTTGAAAACACTTTTAAAAGTTTATTAGAAATAGATAACAATAAAAATTAAATTATTTTTTTTTTAATTACTCTCACGTTCATAGCTTTTAAGCCAAGTGGTAATAAAGGACTATTTGCTCGTAAATTCCTACCATAAAATAAACTGAACTCCCATTTTATGTCCGTTTTTTGCAATAAATGTTTTATTTTTCTTGCACCCGTTATGTTACAATACTAAATATATTTTATTTATTTATTTTAATATTCACTTCAATGTGTATATTCTAAAAGTTTGTATTCTGTGAGAATGCTTAGTTTTAAAGTGGGGGTTCGTTTTTACACTTCAACTTTTTACTCGTAAATTCCTACCATAAAATTAGGCTTGGCTCAGATAATGCCCAAGCCTAATTTTATGGTAGGAATTTATGAGTAAAAAGTTGAATATTACTTTTTGTTGTTGTTATTTCTTTTCTTTTTGGTTTTGGTACTCTAAAATAAAAACGTCAGATTTTAATCATCGTCGACGAAAAAACAAAATTACAGTCATAAAAGGAGGATCCAATTTATGCCTAAATTGTAAAACGAACCCCCACTTTAAAACTAAACATTCTCACAAAATAAAAACTTTTAGAATATACACATTGAAGTGAATATTAGAATAAATAAAGAAAATATATTTTGAATTGTAACATAACGGGTGCAAGAAAAATAAAACATTTAATACAAAAACACGGACATAAAATGGGGTTCAGTTTATTTTATGGTAGTGTAAGATTCAAAGTGATAATACTTGAAGATAAAACCCCGACAAAGGTTGATAGACGAAACATTTATATACAGCACAGAATAAACAGGGTACATAATACATAGAGGTGTACATGAACATACATAAGTAATACAAATTTACATGTAAAAGGTAAACATAAAAGCAACAGACATGATACTAGGAATAGTCCATGCTGTAAGAATTACTTACAGTAATGTAAGGGGGGACCAAAGCCCCAACAAGAGGGGGTAGACCAGAGTCTAACCCATAGTGTCTCGTAGGTCGAGCAACAGGAAAAGAGAGAGAGACGTTCAAATCAGCCGCTTAAATATCAAAGGCCCCTTGCGGGAACCAGCGAAACTAAACGGGCAGACAACTCCCCAGGCAAATCCGAAAATAACGCCTACAGTAGGAATTTACGAGCAAATAGTCCTTTATTACCAAAAATGTTGTGGTCTTCTCAGATAAACGTCGTTAATACTGCCGCGGACACCCTGCAGGGTTCTCACGCGTCCTGGAAAACCTGTGGGGAAAAACAAAAGGTTGATTTTCCAGTACTGGAAAATAGGCGGGAGGGTTCAAAATCCTGGAAAAATTTCGTTTTTTTTTCCTGGAAAATTTGAATTATCTGAGATAAAATTATTGTTATTTTTACAGTCAACAAATATACTCTGGGTTATTTAAACGTAATTAGGTTCGATATTTTACATTCAAAACAGAATTTATAAACACGTTTCAAATTCCAGGGTAAATATGAATTATATCCCTTGGATTCCGGGTTTTTTTTTTGGGGGGGGGTTATAGTAACCAAAACCCGAGTCTGAAGAAATAGTAAATGAATAATAATCTATTTTCTGTTAGTTTAAAACGACGCACTTGAGGACAAGGACAATTTTGACTGAAACTTAAAATTTTATTCGAAAAATTGTAAATGTAAGTATGAAACTTTAATAAAACATGTCTTTTTTTTTTTCAGTCAAAATTTTATTACAATTACAAAATGTTTAATTCAAAATAATGGTTACTTTTGTTATTCAAATTATTTGTCTTGTATTAATTTAACTTTTTAAATTAATGCTCATAAATGCTTTTTACAATACTATTTTTACTTATTAAAACAAGACCAAATTATTTATATCCAAAAAAAAAGGTCTTTTTACGGGGGATCAATGCGTGAAACAAAAACTAACGAAAAAAATTATTAGCCTTTTCATTTAGTAAACATTTATATACAATAAAAGTTCGTTTTTATTACTTCATATACCGAAAGTTTTATTAAAATCGGATAGTTAGTTTATTTTATATGATTTTTAGAAGAATTTCCTGTGATCACCCTTTTTAGAGCCAGCGAGAAAATGCATGCCTATGTTTATTTAAATGAAAATAGTTTTTATTTACAAAATATTTTTATGTTTATTTAAATAAAAGGATGTTGGGACCAAGTAACCAATACATAACTATTTTTTAACTAAAATCAAAACTATTTTTGTATAAAAATGTGCGTTTAGTTGTAAATATACATGAACAAACTTTTAAAAAATCTTACAGTGAAATTCTAATGCAAAAAAAAAATCGTTTGTTGTTTGTAAACAAACAACCGATAATTACAGTGAAAAGCAAAAGGTGTTCCTTTTAAAACAGCCCCGAACTGGGGTGCTTATTGGTTACTTGGTCCGTTTTTTTTTTTGTTTTTTGTAGTTTTTGTTTTTTTTTAATTAAAATAGATCACTAAGCAGATCTGAACCTATTTTATTAATGAGCACCGCAAGCGGAGATTTCAGAGGTTTGAATTCAGAGTTTTCCTTCTCCTAGACTGGTTGCCTAACCAAGGTTAAAGAGCCCAGTGAAATAGATCACTAATTAGGACTGAGTCTATTCTATTAATGAGCACCGCAAGCGGAATTTAGCAGGTTTGAATTCAGAGTTTTCCTTCTCCTAGACTGGTTGCCTAACTAAGGTTAAAGAGCCCAGTCTGCTCTACTATTTACCCATAGCTGGAGGGAGGGTAGTTGATTTATGTGTTTTTTGTTTTTTTTTACTTATGGGGTACAAGTGGTTTGGGGTGTTTTAATGTACCTTGGATATTCTCGGCTGTGAGTTCTCAGGTTTCTTTTAACCCCATCTCTTTTTAGTGGGTGTCTTAAAAGAAGGCATTCAAAGAACGATAAAATAAAGAGACAAAGGAAGAATGTGGCTTTATGACTCAGGCTTTATTGACCCGATCATAGTCAGCCGTGGCAAGGGGATAATCCTCTGGCCAGGAAGCGACTACACTCAGTCCAGGCCTCAATTCGAAATGACCAAAATATTCTTTTGGGGGTAGGGAGTCAGTCCTTTTTGTCAGACCTGCGCAGAGGATTCTTCCGGTGAAAGCCCCATGGGAGTTTTTTTGTTTGTTCTTTTTAATTCATTTTATTTTCGTTTTTTTTATCCCCACAGATTCATACCTTTCCCAAGGGTATTAACGCTATGTGAAATTCCAAACAGCCCTGTCTAGGATTTGAACTCTGGTCGACGAGTCCAATTCCGCGACTCTAACCAGTACACCACCGCGTTCTCCATTTTAAGTTGGCAATTCACCAATTTACTCGTCGTAAAAAAAAAAGGGAGTGACAAAGATGGCCTTGAGATTTTGTTGTTTTTTTTATAAAGCTAAAAGGTCACACATGAACATCCTGATAAATGTAAGGAAACAGGATACTTGTTAAAAGAAAGTAGGTTTTCGGGTCGAATTGCTCTTCATTTAAACGTGCTAAATCATAGAAGGGTGCGAGAATGACACTATATAAGTGATAAACATCTGAAGAGATGATTTCTATCGTTGTGCTATTTGCGCATTCAGAGATACTCACTGCACTTACCTTTTAGTCTCATACATGTGTTAATTATAAGTACTACTAATTTTCAATTAAACTTGCAAATTGGTCAAAAATTAAAACGGAAAGTTTTTTGGTGGTCCCCCATGACAGTTTAACTATAAAGTCTAGTCTATAAATGAACTTTTTGCGAATTGGGTTACGGTTTAGGGGTTTGGGGTTATAGGCTACGGGCCCAAAGGCCAAAAAGGCTCTAGTTTTTTTTATCTAATTTGTAATTTTTGATGGTGGGAAAAAAAGGCGGCCAATGAAAGCCTATAGACTCCTGAATATCATACTTTTTTTCTTAAGCGTAAATGTTGTCTATTTTGAAGTTTTCCGTGGGTACCACCAATTTTCCCCATGAAATTTACCCCCTACTATATTTAACATAATAAAACTTGCATAAAGGTTAATATTATCTTGAATTTTTTTTTATTCACTCAAAAGAAGAAGCATTAAACAAACTCCTAATGATTTAAAAAAAAATTTCGGCTTACAAAAATAATGCAAATTATAAACGAAAAACAATGTTTACATTTTTGCACCGTTAAATCAATTGAAATTTAACGTAGCCAAAAACAAGTTATAACTAAGGTTTTTTTTTTAAATTCTATGAAAAATAAATTAAAGGTCCAATTTTCACGAAAATTTCCATAATTACTTACCTTTGAATGAATATATGTCTGAAATAGTTTTTTTCTAAAAATATATTAGGGGAAATATTTTGTTATGAGGTCTACTACCCCCTATATTATTTTATGTAATATGAAAAAATGAACCGGCAAAAACGATTTTTACTTTTTTTCAATAAAGATAAGAGTTTAGATAATTATATCAGAAGATTTTTATAAGTCTCAATGGCAAATATTTTTAATAAAAGAACCATAAATACAGACTTCTGTTAAAAAATGATATCAATAAAGAAATAGGTTACGGGCCCAAAGGTCAATATGGCTCTAGATTTTTGATTTCGTGACCAATTTTGAGGGTGGGGGGAAGAAAGCGGCCAAATGAATGCATATAGACTCCTGAATATCATATTTTTTTTCCCAAGCGTAAATGTTGCATATATTGATGTTTTCTGTGGGTACCACCAATTTTCCCCGTGAAATGTACCCCCCACTATATCTAACATAATATTCACCTTTATGCAAGTTTTATTATCTTGAAAAAAATTTTATTCACTCGAAATAAGAAGCATTAAACAAACGCCTAATGATTTTTTTTTTAAATTCGGCTTACAAAAATAATGAAAATTATAAACGAAAAACAATGTTTACATTTTTGCACCGTTAAATCAATTGAAATTTAACGTAGCCAAAAACAAGTTATAACTAAAGGTTTTTTTTTTTCAATTCTATGAAAAATAAATTAATGGTCCGATTTTCACGAAAATTTCCATAATTACTTACCTTTAGAATAAAAGGTGTCTGAAATAGTCTTTTTCTAAAATATATAAGGGGAATATTTTTTTACGAGGTCTACTCCCCCTATTTTATTTTATGAAAAAATGAACCGGCAAAAAACGATTTTTACTTTTTTTTCTATAAATAATCTGAATAATTATATCAAGATTTTAAGTCTCAATACCAAAGCTTTTTAGTAAAAGAACCATGAATACAGACTTCTGCTAAAAAATATATCAATAAAGAAACTGACCGTGTTGGTAAATAAACGGACTGTTTTATTTATTTTTCACGATAATGATGAGTAATTTTTCCCCGACCGGATAATTTGATCTTTGAATTAACAGCTTTTCTCAGTAACAACTCTTTAGGTTCGTTATTTCTTTTTTGCGAGATTGAAAAAAAAAGTTCAAATATATTTACGTTTCTTCCTTCAATATGGCGTAAAGTGATCATGATTCTATTTTGGAGGTACCTAACAATCATTCAAATAAAACATGAGCACTTACCCTAGTATCACCCAAACCACTAAACATACAAACATGTAGTTTAGCACATTTTACTCCGAATTAAATTCTGCATAATTTAGTATATATACATTGGACTTTATACCCATAGTCTGCTTCAAAGTTGAGAATATTTGTTTTTAAAAAAGGGGGGGGTAGACATTTTTGGTTAAACTTGCAGATTGTCGTCAAAATTAAAACGGAAAATTTACTCCCCTGAATTAACAGTCTACTTTATTTATTTTAATATTCACTGACAACTAGCAAGAGATGTCTGTTCGAAAAATTTGGTAAATATTAAACAAGAAAAACAAAAGGAATAACTATCTCTAAATAAATCATGAATTTAAATTTTAAATAAGAAACAAAATGAAAGAAAATATATAGTTTTCAAAATGAACACAAAGAAATAAAACTGGTACATTTTTACAATAATATTGAACTTAAAAAAATAAGCATTTGATTTATTCATTAAATAATAAATAGCAACATGTGTGGGGTGACAAGGGTTTTAATGTTTTGGTTTTAAAGTTGCTGGTTATTCCTGGTGTGTGGAGATTAAAACTAAAACTAAAATAAAATTAGAATTAAAAAAACAACAAACTCCCATGAGCCTTCACCGGAAGAACCCTCCGCGCCTGCGTAAGAAAAAGGACTGACTTCCGACCCCGAGAGAATATCTCGGTATTCGAGTTTAGGCCTGAACTGTGTCTAGTCGCACTAGCGGCCAGGGAGATATCCCCTTGCTACAGGCGATTATGACCCAGTCAATAAAGCCTAAGTCATAAAACCACCTCCAGCCTTTGTCTCTTTCTTTTTCGTTCCTTGAATTCCTTCCTTTTCAGTGCGACCACCAAATGAGATGGGGTTAAAAGCAACAAAAAACCAAGAACATGCAACAGCTATCTTTAAACCTTTAAAACACCAAAACCTCTTACCACCCCATATGTGCGTATTCACTGGTTTTCCTTTTAACCCTATCATATTCGTTGGTCACACTGAAAAGGAATTCAAGGAAAGAAAAGGAAGAGACAAAGACAAAAGGTAGTTTTAGGATTTAGGCTTTATTCATAAGTGTAGCACTTTGATTTAGTGCTTTTCAGTTTGGCACGCATATGATATACAATCTGGGATGATTTGTTGTCGAAATTCCATGTGAATTATCCTCCCCTGCCACTAGGGGGACACATCGCCAATGGGATATTGGCGCGAGAATCAAAACCCTACGTCACTTATCAAAGATCTGTTACTGGAGAGAGACGTCAAAAGACACGCTCTCTCACTTAGCCCAAAATCAGGGCCTACTTATAAGGGAACCGTTACTGGAGGAGAGACGTAAAACTAACGTTCTCTCACAGACCAAGCTCTCATTACCAAGCCCCAAAACAGGGTCCATTTATCACGAGAACCTTACAACCAGATTCCGTCTAAGGCTTCGCACCAGCATACTAAGAAAAGGCCGGTACGAACGCACACTGACCAAAGGAAAACAACTATCGAGACGAAGCGTCTTAACAACATTTCCCACCGACGAGAAGAAAACTGTGTTATCTCCAGTACTACAAGAAATCCCTCCACAGATGGGTCTGGTAGCAAATACCAATAAATTTGCAACATTTTATGTAATTGTATGTCAATACAGTGTCTGCATTTACTTTTGTGTTGTTCCTTCTTTGTCCGACAATTTGCCTTCAACTACGGAGAAATAAAAGCTCCTTCGAATCCGTAAATACTTTTATTGTTTCTGGTTGTAATATAAATTATTTATTTAGAGTAAGGTTTTAGTTACAAGGGACATTGTACTAGTTATTGTTAGTCTTTAATACCGGAGACTATAAGTCTGGAATTAACTTTGTGCTAGTATTGTGATTGTTATCATAATCTCTTCCTAACCACTTGGACTCTTCACCCTAACCTGTTTTGCTCGTGATCGATATTCTCCCAGACGACCTGAACAAGAATGGTGAAAGCGACGATGACGGGGCGTGGGCCCCCTATGTGTCATATAAGTCATAGCTACCACGTGGGGAGGAAATTTCTCCCTGTCCAGTAATAATGCCTGGTCCCAGTTGAGACCTAAGTCCAAATGGCCGAGAGATTATGTAGGTAGTTGGAGTGGGTCCCTTTTCCTGCACATGCTCAGAAGGTTTTCCTGTCTGAAGGCTCATGGGAGATTGTTACTTTTTATTTTTATTTTATTTTAAACCCCACAGATGAGCAGCCTGCCTAGATTGTCGATACAGAAAGAGGAGCTTCACCTATTTCCTATGACAATACACACTATGCCTCCAAAATCCTTTTGTATATTATACTATATTGGCAATCCTTTTATATAGTACACAATAAGGAGAATGCTGTTACATATATAAGAATTAGATGGTTCTTATAATACGTTAGAAAGGCTTCAGAGAAACCTTCTAACGTTGGTGAATATATACATAATGAAATCCAAACAAAGCGGCACAATATAACAACAATACAGACTTTATTGTCTGAGCACACGGAACATGATATATATATAACAAGATACAAACAGAGAGGATGAAAGTCTATGGGAAGTATGAAAGGGTTCTTACTGAATATAAGAGTTACTTACTTGTGCATGACGCACGTGGTAGGGTCTTCACGGGGCTACGTACACACGTAGGTACGAGCCTAAAAGTGGGGGGCAAGACCTCCACATTAATGGACAGAGACACCACTCGTCTAGTCCATCTTAGTGGATGCCAGACCAAAGAGAGAGAGAGAAGGGGAGGGAGAGAGGGCGTCCTGGGCTGAGTTTAAATACTCAGCTAGTAGTGCCACCTAGTGGCGAAACCTTCGCGGCAAGGTAAGATAACCCTTTTTAACTTAAGTCCATCCCAGCAAGGGCAGACAATCGCTACACATAGTACACCACATGAGCAATACTTTTATATAATAAAAAAAACATTGACAATGCCTTTATATAGTTCACCACTTGGGCACCTCACGTGGTGTAATGGTTAGCAAGCTAGATTAGCAGACCATTGTTAGTGAGTTCGATTCTCACTGGGCGCCCCATAATTCTGGCCTTGTGCCACATCTAAGCTACGCTTAGTAAATAACTATATAGTTCACCACATTAGCATTGCTTTTACATAATAAACAACATTGTCATCTATACACATATAAAGGGCTGTTTGTGTGTATGTATGTCCGGAGGAAACCATGAAAATAAAACAATTAAAGACGAATTAAATGTATATACACATTCATTATCACCAGATCTTGCTTTTTGAACAGAAATAATGAAGATTTGATTTATATTCGTGAAGATAATTTTTTTTTTAATTATATGATAACAGCATGGAATTTTTTTTTTTTTTTTTTTTTTTTGCATTTAGTATTTCAAATAGGAGACATTAATTTTACTTTTCCGAATGTCTGGATCAACGCAAGGTGGTTTTTTTTTTGTTTGTTTTTTTTTTTTTGTTTTGTTTTTTTTTTGTTTTTTTTTTGTTTTTTTTTGTTTTTTGTGTGTTTTTTTTTTCCATATATATATATATATATCAATAAATTGCTTAATTTTGGGAATTGACGGAGATATGAGGATTCAAAGATCTAATTATGCCTTAATAAGCTCCCATTTTCATGCAAATTTTAGGTATCAATTTTATTGCCTTTTCTGATAGATTTTGATGCGTAGATTAAAATGATATCAGAGAGATTGATCGATTTTGGGAAGTGACGGAGATATGAGGGTTCAAAGGTACCCTAATTATTCCTTTAAAAGCAACATTTTCGTGCACATTTAAGGTGTCGATTTGATTGACATGATGATGATCCCAACTTTACCTTCCAGTAGGACCATGAGAAAAGGTTTTAGTTTAGATTAGATGCGACCCAGTTTCTGAGGAGCGCAGACGGTATTGTCGGCTCTGATGGGTCGGTCTCACCGCGGCGGAATCATGGGCTTGGTTCTGAAAATAAAGCTTTATTAAGAAACAACTAAGTCTTGTTAAGTAATTTACAAACAAGAGATGACAGCCCGTATAAATTAACAAAGAAGATCAAACCCCCAGCAGAAGCAATGAAGAGAAGTAAGCTCACTAGATCGATGGAAGAAAATGGCGGCCAAGGTAGAATCAGTAAGCAGAACTATAACAAGTAAGAACCATTACCATCTCTCTCTCTCTCTCTCTCTCTCTCTCTCTCTCTCTCTCTCTCTCTCTCTCTCTCTCTCTCTCTCTCGTATTTCTAATTATTAGATTAAAACTTAAATACTTGCGCTCAGATGGTGCATATAGTTATTTACTAAGCTTAGCTTAGATGTGGCACAAGGCCAGAAGTATGGGGCGCCCAGTGAGAATCGAACTCACTAACAATAGGCCTGCAAGTCTAGTTTGCTAACCATTACACCACGTGGGGTGCCCTCAGAGGGTGCATATATTTGCTAGTATATAAACATAACGAGAATTTTATGCCACCTATGACAAGAAGGAAATACGTGCTGAGGGCACTCCCACTCCGGTCATCTCTCTCTCTCTCTCTCTCTCTCTCTCTCCTCTCTCTCTCTCTCTCTCTCTCTCTCTCTTATATATATATACCTGACGTATCATGTGGGTTTGTGTCAATATGGCATATCTTCATATTGACACAAACCCTGGCGCCTTAACGTTAACCGAGGCACGGAGAAGGTTGAGGCAGAGAGGAGAGTAGCCTCGACAAAAAAGAGAGCCAGAAAGAGAGAGAAAAGCCAGCAGCCCCAGAAAGAATCACAGTTTGTGTGCATTCAGTGCACCAAAGACTGTCACTCAAGAATTGGCCTGCAGAGTCAGTTGCGCAGATGCAGATAAAAACTTTATTTTTTATTTTGGACAGTACGTCCTTAGTGAACGGAAAGGATCCAATAAAAATCATGTGGGTATATGTGAGTATACAACATAAGCATATTGTCAATTCTTTTATGCATCAAAACTATGTATGATAACGTGAGCTATAGTACTGCCCACAGAAGGTTAGAAGTAGGGATGTGATCCACAGAGGACCAGCTTCATTTTGATGTATGATACATGTTCCTGTGTTGGTAATTATAGCTGTCCTAAACAAAATGGCATTACTTTTTGATTCACCTATGTGGAGAAGTAGGGATGTGAACCACAGAGGACCAGCTTCATTTTGATGTATGATACATGTTCCTGTGTTGGTAATTATAGCTGTCCTAAACAAAATGGCATTACTTTTTGATTCACCTATGTGGAGAAGTAGGATGTGAACCACAGAGGACCAGCTTCATTTTGATGTATGATACATGTTCCTGTGTTGGTAATTATAGCTGTCCTAAACAAAATGGCATTACTTTTTGATTCACCTATGTGGAGAAGTAGGGATGTGAACCACAGAGGACCAGCTTCATTTTGATGTATGATACATGTTCCTGTGTTGGTAATTATAGCTGTCCTAAACAAAATGGCATTACTTTTTGATTCACCTATGTGGAGAAGTAGGGATGTGAACCACAGAGGACCAGCTTCATTTTGATGTATGATACATGTTCCTGTGTTGGTAATTATAGCTGTCCTAAACTAAATGGCATTTTGTTTTGACTCACCTTTGCGGAGAAGTAGAGATGTGATCCACAGAGGACCAGCTTCATTTTGATGTATGATACATGTTCCTGTGTTGGTAATTCTACCTGTCCTAAGGAAAATGACTTATCCTCGTACATATACCGTCTTTGAGTACCATAACTCATGCTAACCCCCCAAAAAGAGGGACGAGACTTATATAAAGAAAACACGTTTTTATTATTTGGTTGTAGCGTTAGAATTTTTTCGGTCAAATCGTCGTCAAAATTAAAACGGAAAATTTACGCCCCTGAATTCACAGTCTACCTTATTCATTTTAATATTTACTAACTAGCAAGAGATATCTGTTCGAAAAATTTGGTAAACATTAAACAAGAAAAACGAAAGGAATAACTATCTCTAAATCATGAATTTAAATTTTAAATAAGAAACAAAATGAAAAAAAAAAGACTATTTGCAAATTTAACCTTTGTTTTTAGTATGCACGTTTTACTTTTAATACATTTTTACTTGTAAAAAACGCTGGCAAACTGAGCCTAAAATGCGTTTTTGACAAAATGACTTTAGCCCCCCTACAGAAAATAATTTTCCAAAAATCAGGAAATTATCGGATTTTAATGAAATTTTCAGTGTTTATTTATCAATGAATGATCTTTATAATGCATTATTTATTTTATTTCAAAACTTTCTCATTTTTTTCAGGTCACTTAATTTTGACCCCCCCCCCCCTTATGTTGGGGCGTAAAATGTTTTGCAAGTTGGTCATATATTGTACTAATTACAGTATAAATAATGAGATAAAAGACCGAAGTTATGAATTGAAACAACGAAAAAAATTTTTACGGTTACGCTTCTATGAGAAAATAAGTACCGAAAATCGGAAAATAAAATGTAAAAAAATAATAAATAATTAATTTTTTGGAGATTTCTTTTTTACTCATTTCGATAATTATTTAATTGGCTATTATTTTATAAAAGAAAAAATTATACATCGATGTTTTTTCTGCTTAAAAAGGGGAGGGAGTACATTTTCAATAGAGTTTTTCTTCAAAACTTATTACTCACCTAAAATAAGGGTTGCATTAAGTAGATATTTATTTTTAGAATCTAAAAATATAAGATTTTAAACTTAACATCAGGATTTTCATATTTTAAATGAATTTTATATATTGATTTTTCATAGCAAAAATACTAAATTAAAGTTTTGAAATAAAATAACTCATGCATTATAAAATTCATTAATTGTTAAATCAATACTGAAAATTTCATTAAAATCGGATAATTACCTGATTTTTGGTAATTTTTTTTTTTTTTTGCAATCGCGAATGTTACAGTAAAATTGTAAACAATCACTTAAAACCATCGAAAAAGAGGCTGAATGGCGGATCGCGTCGAAATTGGCCAAAACAAATGGTTTTAAATCTATTAAAAATAAACTGCATATGTAATTATATTTTTCTTTTTTAAATATTATGTTACTACTTATCGATTTAGACAAAGTTTGACCTTAAATAATAGATTTATTTATTTTTAATTCGCTTTTAAAATTCCTAGCAGACGACAAAAATGCCTATAGCTATTTATTTATTTTTTAATGAATAAATCAAATGCTTATTTTTTTAAGTTTAATATTGTTGTAAAAATGTACCAGTTTTATTTCTTTGTGTTAATTTTGGAAAACTATATATTTTCTTTCATTTTGTTTCTTATTTAAAATTTAAATTCATGATTTTTAGAGATAGTTATTCCTTTCGTTTTTCTTGTTTAATATTTACCGAAATTTTTCGAACAAATATCTCTTGCTAAATATTAAAATGAATAAGGTAGACTGTGAATTTAGAGGCGTAAATATTCCGTTTTAATTTTGATGACGATTTCAAAGTTTAACCATTTTTTTCAAAGTGTTGCTACTACTACTACTGCTACTGCTGGTCATGACTAAGGGCTCTGCTACCACTGCTCCTACTACTGCAGTTGCTAAGCTTAGGTCATTGCGTCCAGGAGCATTACAATGCAATCGCCCTAGACATAAATTGGCAAGCCTCACGATAGACAAGGAGTTCTCAATTTTTTTTTAAATCCGTAGACCCCTACAAAAATTTGATTGACCTATCATGAACCCCCCCCCCCTCTCCTTATATACCCCAGTCCACCTTGCAGTTGTTTTGTTGCAACCAATTATGTAATTAATGAATTCTGCACAAACATTTATATAAAACTATTAATTGTAAAATAACCGTAAAATAAACAGTAAAGTAAGCATAACATGTAAAAAAAAAGCTGCAAATATTTAATACTAACTTAATAACTTACTAAGGAATCACATTTCATAATGTGATGGGGGAAGCTGATGACTTTTGATAAGTTTATGAATATTGGGCTGAAACTTTTGAAAATATATCAACATGAGCACGTTCTCGGAGATTATTGTGGAATTAATTTCTTCTAATTACTAAGAAGACTTAGTTATCTCCATAGACCCCTTGTAGACCCCCCCAAAAAAAAAATACTTACAGACCCCCTGAGTTGTTGTAGAGACCCCAAGGGGTTTATGTAGACTACTTTGAGAAACCTTGGCTTAAACTTTTGAAAATATATTAACATGAGCATGTTGTCCAGGATTCTTGTGGAATTAATTTCTTCTAATTTCTAAGAAGGCTTAGTAATTTCCATAGACCCCCTGTAGACCCCTGAATACTTACAAACCCCTTGAGTTGTTGAATAGACCCCAGGGGGTTTACTCCCAGGTCCACTCTGACCCAGTTATGATCTCATTTATGGGTCAAATAGATGTTTCAAAATTATTCGGACTTAATAGAACCACGAGCAAAAGATTTATTAAGAAAAAACTACACAAAAAATGTATGAACATATGATGAACACGATTCCCTAATCCATAGGCATAAAATAATCTTAGACTCGTTGAAATCAATCGATCAAAAATCATACTACAATCTGCCATTTTTGCTGTGTATTCCTCTGTATTACAAATTAGATGATTTTAATATAGATTGAAAAAGTATTCCTCTGTATTACAAATTAGATGATTTTAACAAAGATTGAAAAAGTATTCGTCTGTATTACAAATTTGATCTTTTTGAAAAAGTATTCCTCTGTATTACAAATTAGATCATTTTAACAAAGACTGAAAAAGTTATTTATATGTAATACAAATTATGATAAATATTGACAAGGTATACCTATGTATCACAATTCAGATCATTATGATGGATATTAACAAGGTATTCCTCGGTATTACAAATTATGATAAATATTGAAATTGTATACCTATGTATTACAAATTATATCATTTTAATAAAGATTGAAAAAGTATTCCTACGTATTACAAATTAGATAATTTTAACAAAGATTGAAAAAGTATTCGTCTGTATTACAAATTAGATCTTTTTGAAAAAGTATTCCTATGTATTAAAATTAGATCATTTTAATAAAGATTGAAAAAGTATTCCTATGTATTACAAATTAGATAATTTTAACAAAGATTGAAAAAGTGTTCGTCTGTATTACAAATTAGATCATTTTAATAAAGATTGAAAAAGTATTCGTCTGTATTACAAATTTGATCTTTTTGAAAAAGTATTCCTATTTATTACAAATTAGATCATTTTAATAAAGATTGAAAAAGTATTCCTATGTATTACAAATTATATGATTATGATAAAGATAAACAAGATATTCCTCTGTATCACAAATGCAACAATCACTTGTCGTATAGATGCACAACTTTAATTGGGTCTCGAGTTTACCTGTGTCGCCAAGTGTTGCCTGTAATAAGGCTCGATTTGTGCTTAATTTGGCTTGGGTAATTGTTGGGTAAGTTCATGAAGGTAGGTTGAAAGAATTTCATTCTATTTTCTATTTGCGTCTTTTTTAACTTGTCAATTCTTTCTTTACTTCTTTTTCTTCTTTCTTTCTTTCTTTCTTTTTTTTCTTTCTTTCCTTCTTTTCTTTTTTCCATGTGTCACATTATTTGCCTACATATTTTATTTGTCTACCCACACAAGTTTGAACATCCGAGAGAGAAAACTCTATTCCCTTTGATACCACAATTCATCACAAAAACATAATAAAACAAGGGTACCGGTATAGTATGTGGTCTACATTTTGAATTTGGCCAACGAAATCATATCTCTCTAATAGTATGTGGCCAACCATAAAAAGCATATTATAAGTTTATAATAATAACTGCTAACCCCAACCCTATTTCAGAATTTTAGAATATTTTAGAATTAAATAGATTTCTGATTCATGTAAATTATGGATAAATTCTTTTTTTAATTATTCTTAATTACTATATATATATATATATATATATATATATATATATATATGTGTGTGTGTGTGTGTGTGTGTGTGTGTGTGTGTGTGCATATATATATATATATATATTGTGTCCTTAAAATGGATACAATCAGACAAGATGGTAGTCGAGTGAAAGAACCAGTCAACACATTCGTAGATTTAAATTTTAAGGTTTTTATTCCAGAGAGATACAATAAGACAGACAATGAATAGTGAGGTACGCTGCTAATCCTCGAAGCCAGCCCAGCATAATGCCGTGCTCACAGTATATATAGTCAGACCACATGGATGATAGAGAGTATGGAATATTCCATTACAACAATATATATATATGTGTGTGTGTGTGTGTGTGTGTGTGTGTGTGTGTGTGTGAAGAAAGGTAGACCAACAGAAAATAGATATTTATTGTAGGTAGTTATGTCGACGATGCAACGTTTCGGTCTGTTAGACCTTCTTCAGGACTTTAGGAATAGAGTTCTTGCTTCAGTGGTGAACATTTTCTTTCTAATGAATTAGGAATTAGGAGGTCGTGAATAATATGAATAATATTTCTCCCATATATATATATATATATATATATATATATATATATAATTTCAATTTTTCATGTATTATATTTATTTATTTATATTTTCAAAACAATTCGTTGTCTGATGACTGCTACAGCAAGAAACCAATGGTAGCAAACTTGTTCCAATATAAATAAATGTAAACTAAATTATATATATATATATATATATATATATATATATATATATATATATATATATAGTGTCTTTAAAATGGATACAATCAGACATGGTTGTAGTCGAGTGAAAGAACCAGTCAACACGTTCGTAGATTTAAGATAGAGGTTTTTTTTTAATTGCAGAGAGATACAATAAGACAGACAAGGAATAGTGAGATACGCTACTAATCCTCGAAGCCAGCCTAGCATAATGCCGTGCTCGCAATATATATAGTCAGACCACATGGGTGAGAGAGAGTTTGAGTTTTGTTTAACGGCATATCAACCTCTGTTGGTCATTTAATGCCAAAAAAGCTTATTTTGGATTTCAGTCTTTAAAGTAGTGGTTCTATGGGGGTTAAGTTTTGTTTAACGGTATATCAACCTCTGTGGGTCATTTAATGCCAAAAAAGGTTATTTTGGATTTCAGTCTTTAAAGTAATGGTTCTATGAAGTTTATGGGGACTTTGGCCCCCTATTTACGTGCATGTGGAATTGAATACATTAAAATAATTAAGTTTTCTGAAACAACTAATTTTACAATTGTATAAGTTAAGTTTAGAATTATGTAAACAAAAGATAATCGAATGAAAATTAGTTTAGAAATATTTTAGCAACAATAGAAACAATGGTTTAAATTCCATTGAAAATATGTACGCCATCGGAATGTAACAAAATCATCCAATATTTACGTCATTAGAAAACAGCTGATATTTGAAAATTCTTATATTAAATTTAACTTAATGATCATGTAGACAATGACAAAAGAAAATTATAAAAAGGCCCATAGTGCTGAAAAACTTCAGTGGGAGCTTACGCTCTCCCCAACTCGACAGTGTCGGAGCAGATGCCCCTAACTCGACAGAGTGGGAGCGGATGCTCCCATAACTTGTGGGGATCAAAACTTGGATTTTCTTCAACCCATCACATACCAAAGCAAGTCGGTCCCTACAAGATATTCGGTTATGTTTTGTTATATCTTGTTGAAAAGATTGCTTTTGTTTTAGAAAATTTAAAATGCCAATTACAATTCTTCTCCTTATGTTGTGTCCTTAAAAGGGATATAATCAGATAAGATTGCAGAGAGATACAATAAGACAGACAAGGAATAGTGAGGTACACTACTAATCCTCGAAGCCTGCCCAGCATAATGCCGTGCTCACAATATATATACTCAGACCACATGGGTGATATATTATTTGAAGTGAACACATACGTGCACTCACTCCAAATAAACTTTAAAATTTATTTGGAAATGAGATACAGCGCATGTGCACACAACTCGGCATGTAGCCGGAAGTTTGGTTTTGGGGGAGAGGTGATAAAACTGGCCATATCACTACACGGATCTATCTAGCTAGGCTCACTCACTGGGTGATAAAGGGTGTGAAATATTCCATTATAACACATGGGTGAGAAAGGGTGTGAAAAATTCCATTATAACGCATGGGTGAGAGAGGGTGTGGAATATTCCATTGCAATACATGGGTGAGAAAGGGTGTGAAATATTCCATTGCAACACATGGGTGAGAAAGACTGTGGAATATTCCATTACAACACATGGTGAGAAAGGGTGTGAAATATTCCATTAACGCATGGGTGAGAGAGGGTGTGAATATTCCATTGCAATACATGGGTGAGAAAGGGTGTGAAATATTCCATTACAACACATGGTGAGAAAGACTGTGGAATATTCCATTGCAATACACGGGTGAGAAAGGGTGTGAAATATTCCATTGCAACACATGGGTGAGAAAGGGTGTGGAATATTCCATTGCAACACATGGGCGAGAAAGAGTGTGAAATATTCCATTGCAACACATGGGTGAGAAAGTGTGTGGAATATTCCATTACAACATATGGGTGAGAAAGGGTGTGGAATATTCCATTACAACACATGGGTGAGGAAGCGTGTGGAATATTCCATTACAACACATGGGTGAGAAAGGTGTGAAATATTTCATTACAACACATGGGTGAGAAAGGGTGTGGAATATTCCATTACAACACTTGGGTCCCACAATTCATCACAAAAACATAATAAAACAAGCAGTAATTTACAATATTATTAAATCTTATTATAATGGAGGTTATGTAACTGTCTGTCTGTAACAAAAACTACATCACCACTGATGTCACAATTTCCTTAGTCTATTCTAGTAGTGACTAGGTTTGAATTCCGAGTTTTCCTTCTCCTAGACTGGTTGCCTAACCAAGGTTAAAGAGCCCAGTGAAATAGATCACTAAGTAGGCCTGAGTCTATTCTAGTAGTGACCAGGTTTGAATTCCGAGTTTTCCTTCTCCTAGACTGGTTGCCTAACCAAGGTTAAAGAGCCCAGTGAAATAGATCACTAAGTAGGCCTGAGTCTATTCTAGTAGTGACCAGGTTTGAATTCCGAGTTTTTCTTCTCCTAGACTGGTTGCCTAACCAAGGTTAAAGAGCCCAGTGAAATAGATCACTAAGTAGGCCTGAGTCTATTCTAGTAGTGACCAGGTTTGAATTCAGAGTTTTCCTTCTCCTAGACTGGTTGCTTAACCAAGGTTAAAGAGCCCAGTGAAATAGATCACTAAGTAGGCCTGAGCCTATTCTAGTAGTGACCAGGTTTTAATTTAGTTCAATTAATTTTGCTTAACCAAGGTTAAAGAGTCTGCCCTACTATTTACCCATAGCTGGAACGAGAATAGTTGGATTCATACCTTTCCCAAGGGTATTAATTAGCGCTATGTGAACTGTGGCTTCGTCCAGGAATTGAACTCGGGTCGACGTGTCCATTTCCTGCGACTCTAACTAGTACACCACTGCGCTCCACTTAATCTTTCTAATTATTAGATTAAAACTTAAATAGTTAAACATGTAGTTATTTACTAAGCTTAGCTTAGATATGGCACAAGTCCAGAAGTATGGGGCGCCCAGTGAGAATCGAACTCACTAACAATGGCCTGCAATGCTAACCATTACACCGCGTGGGGTGCCCTCAGAGGGTGCATATATTTGCTAGTATAAATATAACAAGAATTTTATACTACCTATGACAAGAAGGAAATACGTGCTGAGGGCACTCCCACTCCGGTCATCTCTCTCTCTCTCTCTCTCTCTCTCTCTCTCTCTCCTCTCTCTCCTTAGCATTTCTAATTATTAGATTAAAACTCAAATACTTGCGCTCAGATGGTGCATATAGTTATTTACTAAGCTTAGCTTAGATGTGGCACAAGGCCAGAAGTATGGGGCGCCCAGTGAGAATCGAACTCACTAACAATAGACCTGCAAGTCTAGTTTGCTAACCATTACACCACATGGGGTGCTCTCAGAGTGCATATAGTTATTTACTAAGCTTAGCTTAGATGTGGCACAAGGCCAGAAGTATGGGGCGCCCAGTGAGAATCGAACTCACTAACAATAGACCTGCAAGTCTAGTTTGCTAACCATTACACCACGTGGGGTGCCCTCAGAGGGTGCATATATTTGCTAGTATATAACATAACGAGAATTTTATGCCACCTATGACAAGAAGGAAATACGTGCTGAAGGCACTCCCACTCCGGTCATATCTCTCTCTCTCTCTTTCTCTCTCTCTCTCTCTCTCTCTCTCTCTCTCTCTCTCTTCGCTTCCCCCGTCTTTCCCTCTTTTCCTACATTCTGCCCCTCTCTCTTTACTACTACTAAAAATGAATCAGATTGTTAAGGGGAGGAGGTAGATGTCAGTAAATAACGATAACTCTTTCGTCGACTTTCCGATTAAGTCAAGTCAAGTCAAGTCCGGTCCTTTTTAATTCAACACCGTTTTTTTTAAGATTCTTTTTTTTTTCCTGTATGAAACTGTACATTTAACTTATCCAACCTGTTGCAAAGGAAAAAAAACTTGTAATTACTTATTCACAACTTAATAATAGTTGGGTTTTTAAAAATATTTTGGAAATATAAATTTGATAAACTTTTATAAGCATCCCAACAAAAATCCTGGTAAGTTTATCTTTCTTTCTTTTTTTTTCCTCACTTTTTTCTTCTTTCTTTCTTATTTGTAAAACTTAACATTCTTCTTGCTACTTACTCATTGTATTTATATCGTTACTTATATATTTACTTACCCATAGTATTTTTATATATGGTTGAATGGTTTTAGAAATTGTGTTGTTAATGTTTTTGTGGTCGAAAAGGGATTTACTATTATTATTTTTTTTACTAAAGAAATCCTTACTTTTTAAACACCGCAAGTTCACTTATTACAGTGTTTAATATTTTTTTTAAATATTACAGTGTTTATTAAAATGATGATTTTTTTAAAAATATTTAGGGTGTGGCCTAATAATCGAATTAATTTAGTTATTTAAAACTTTTAATTTAATGCCATTTAAATTAAGGTAAAAGTTAGAAATAATTTTGGTTTCCACCCATTATTTGTGTTATTATTAACCATTTTTAGAATTGTAATTCCAAGTTCATTTTATTTAAAATTATTGTTTCCATAAATATCTAAAGAAAAATTTAGTAAAATTTTTATATACAAAAGTTCACAGGCACCATTTTTTTTTTTTTTTTTTTTTTTTTTTTTGTGGTTGAAAACGTGGAAAAAGTGATTAAAAGTTTTTCTTTTTGTGGTCGAAAAAGAATTTACTATTTATTAATGTTTATTTATTTACTGAAATACTCACTTTTTTAAAATACTGCAAGTATAAATCCCTTATTTTAATTAGTTCTTTTTTTTTTTTAATTATTTTTATTAAAAAAATTTTTTTAATTTAAATGTCAGTCGAGTGTCCTAATAATCGCATTAGAATGTGAAAGTTGGAAATAATTTTTGTCTCCACCCATTATTTGTGTTATTATTAACCATTTTTAGAATTGTAATTCCAAGATTATTTTATTTTTTTAAATATTGTTTCCATATGGTAAATATATCAAATAAAAATTAGTAAAATTTTTATATACAAAAGTTAACGGGCACCAATGTTTTTTTTTTTTGTTTTTTTTTTTGGTTTTTTTTTTTTGTGGTTGAGTTAAAATAAAAACGTGAAAAAAAAAGTTATTAGAAGTTAATTTTTTTTATGGCGAAAAAGAATTTATTAATTTTTTTAAAATCTATTTACTAAAAAAACTCTTTTTTAAACACCACAATTATAAATCCTTTATTTTTAATGCTGTTTATTAAAATAATATATATTAAATGTCAACGTTGTGGTTTGATAATCGCACGAAAAAAATGTTTAATGTTTTAAATAATTCTGGTCTCCACCCATTATTTTTATTATTATTTGTTATTATTTTTAGAATTGTAATTCCAAGATGATTTTATTTTTTTAAATATTGTTTCTATAAATATCTTAAAATGAAAAAAACAAGCTAGCACCAATGTTTGTTTGTTTGTGGTTAAAATAAAAATGTGAAGAAAAAAAGTTATTAAAAGTTAATTGAAAACAACCTTTTCCGATTTCACATATTTGTGGTGCGAAGTTTTTTTTATATTTTTTTTTTTTATCTCGCTCATTATCAAAATATTTACGGAATAAAACGATTTTAATTGTCAAAATTAAAATGATTAATCGTAAACTTTCTCCTTTTTTTTTGCGGGGGGGGGGCTGTTTTGTTTTTTTGCATGTTTTATTTAGAAAAAATTATTATTGAAATTAGTGCGTTATCTTTATTTAAAATTTTACATTAAATTTTGAACAATTAATTATAGAATTGCCCATTCATTTCTGGAAAACATCTGAGCTTCGTTATCAAAAAAAAAAAAAAGAAAGTCCCCCACCCCCTGAAAAATATTTTGACATTTTCCAATTGACTTTTTATTTATTTCTTTTTCTTTCTTTTCTTTTTTTAATATTTTAAATTTTCTGTTGATAAAACATGTTCAATTCCTAAATAATTACCGAAAAATTTGATATTATTCTGATAATTTAGCTAATTTTTGGTGTCACGTGTTCGCCGACAAATGTCCGACAATTTTTATATTAGATTTTTTTTTTTTTTTTTTTTTTTTTTTCAAATCTTTTTTTTTCATGGTACAAACTACAAAGTTTACGTCGATAAAATCTAATTTTTATACATACATACTAGCTTACTCATGACAGAAAGTACGAGACGATACCTGAGTGAAAAAGCACGTGAGAATTTGTTGGAAATGAATTATTGAGTACAATGCTATAGTTGCGGTCCCATATGGCGTTATATCGTGGTGCAATGGTTTGCAAGTTACTTTCATAGATATATTACTTACTACTGACTAGTGCGTTCGACCCCCACCGGATTCTACGATACGTGCAACTCTGTGTCACATCCTACCCATGTGACGGTTGTGGTCCCATTTTGACGTCATTAATTTTTAATTTTCATACCGGGTATGAAGATTAAAAATGACATACCCACCCTAAGTTTGTCCTACTTTTCCAGAACAAAAAAAAAGAAATTAAAAAAACTTGTCCCGTTATTGTAACTAGCAAATACATACACCCTCCGGTGCAAGTATTTAAGTTTAGTTTTAATATAATAAAATAGGGATAGGCATTTTTATCATCTGCTAGGAATTTTAAAAGCTAATTAAAAATAATTAAATCTATTATTTAAGGTCAGACTTTGTCTAAATCGATAAGTAGTAACATAATGACCATCATTAAAAAAGAAAAATATTACATATGCAGTTTATTTTTAAAAGATTTAAAACGATTTGTTTTGGTCAATTTCGACGCGAACCACCATTCAGCCTCTTTTTCGATGGTTTTAAGTTCTTGTTTACAATTTTACTGTAACATTCGCGATTGCAAAAAAAAAAAATACCAAAAATCAGGTAATTATCAGATATTAATGAAATTTTCAGTATTGATTTATCAATTAATGAATTTTATAATGCTTCAGTTATTTTATTTTTATTTCAAAACTTTAATTTAGTATTTTTGCTATGAAAAATTAATATCTAAAATTCATTTAAAATAAAAAATATTCGGATTTTAAGCTTAGAATGTTATATTTTTAGATTCTAAAAATAAATATCTACTTAATGCAAACCTTATTTTAGGCTCAAAAAGTAATAAGTTTTGAAGAAAAAATTTATTGAAAATGTACCCCCTCCCCTTTTTAAGCAGAAAAAACATCGATGTATAATTTTTTTTCTTTTATAAAATAATAGCCAATTAAATAATTATCGAAATGAGTAAAAAAGAAATCTCCAAAAAATAATTTATTTATTATTTTTTTAAATTTTATTTTTCGATTTTCGGTACTTATTTTCTCATAAAACAACAACCGTAAAAAAAATTTTTTTGTTTCTATTCATAACTTTGGTATTTTATCTCATTATTTATACTGTAATTAGTACAATATATGACCAACTTGCAAAACATTTTACGCCCCCAGCATAAGGGGGGTCAAAATTAAGTGACCTGAAAAAAATGAAAGTTTTGAAATAAAATAAATAATGCATTATAAAAATCATTCATTGATACATAAACACTGAAAATTTCATTAAAATCCGATAATTCCCTGATTTTTGGTAAATTATTTTCTGTAGAGGGGGCTAAAGTCATTTTGTCAAAAACGAATTTTAGGCTCAGTTTGCCAGTAGCTAAATAAAATATATTAAATTAGAAAGGCTATTGAAACAGAGGGGGTATAATCAAAAAATAGAACAACTGAAACTTACTCTTCCATCATGCCTGTCTTTCATTGCTAAATTTTCCTAATTTAACAATTTAGTTAAAATAGGAAGTAAAGAATAAAATTACAGTTATTTATTTTGTTGAAGGATTTCTTTTAAGATTTATCTCCGAGATTTTTGCTCATATTCATTAAGATAAAACCAAACAATTAGAAATCAACAATACCAAGCACATATTTATTAAAATCAAATTTTTAATGTCAATATGCAAATTAGCTTTCCCGTTCACTGTAAACCGCTATTTTGTTGGGTATATAAATACAATTGCATGTTAGTGTCTTTTTTTTTTTCTTTTTCATAATTATTATTTATAACGGCATATGTGCAAGTGGTTGAACAGGCCAATTTTTGAATCGCAATCTCTGGTGCAGTGACTGCAAACAAACTGTGATGCTTGCAGGAGTTGCTGTTGTCTCTCCTTCTGGCTCTCTTTTCTGTAGCGGCTTCTTTCCTCTCTTTTTTTTTTTTTTTTTTTTTTTTTTTTTACTTTATTTTGTGCCTTATTTGACAAGAAGGCACCAACTTCCCATGTGTTAGCGTTGATGTGGCATGTCTTCATGTCTTATAGATTGGACATATATTTGTTGAAAGTTATAAAATTTAAATCAATGAACACCTGTTGCTCAAAACTAGAAAACATTTGACATTTTTTTGGTTTTCAATTTTTTTGCTTTTTTTGGGTTTTTTTTTAACAACATTACCCAGAAGATAAATGGGCTGGTTCGGAGTGGTAGTACCTGTTAGGGTCCAATCTATAGGTTGAATAGAAAAATGAGCTTAAATAAATGTGCTTAAAAAATATAGAGAAATGAAATACTGATCAAGAATGAATAAAACAAAACATATCCGGCATAAAATAACCCAACAAGGGTTGACGTGCCATAAAATCCCAACCAACCAAACATAAACAAAAACATTGTACCTGGAATGGTATTACATGTTAGGGTCCCATCTATGGGTTAAATAGAAAAAATGTCAAATAGAAAAATGTATTTATAAAAAAAATTGAGTATCCATTAAGAATGACTTTATCGGCATTAAATGACCCACTGAGGTTGATATGCCGTAAAACAAACCAAACCTAACCTATTGTACCTGCTATTCACATGATTAGCAAGGTGAGACTAGCATTTTTTATTTTACCGACATATTCCGAAAAATCACCAAGTAATTTTTCCATACTCTATGACCTCTCAAAGGTTGATATTGTTTTAAGTGACTTCTTAAACTATTCAATAATATTGTTTTTATTAATTTAAAAAACAAAAAAAAAAACAACAATCTAAATATATTTTGCAGATATTGCTTTTTGTACGGATAGATTGTCTTTAACAAGTAGTATCAGAAAAATGATAGTAGAATTATCTCTATCGTGACTTCTACTTCGCCGTATATCTATCTTATCCAAAGTGTAAATATACAGCTTTTCGTTTCACGTAGTTAAACGCTCCCCAAGCAAGAACAACAGAAAACCATGACTTGTTTAGTTTTTTCTTTATTCACTTCGCTGTCCACAGAGAAAGGCCTACGGAGAGAGGTTGGATCACGTCTGTATGATGGAACGAGCTTCGAGGAAAAAGAATTAAAAGTCCCGCGAATCCATGATAATGCCGGGTAGGAAAAGGAATCTTCATTCCGGTGGCGATATAACACTAGGAGCAGCAGATTAGTTGAGAAGGGAAAAACAATGGTGCAGGGGGCACAACTCCTCCAAGAGTCAATCTAAGTGAACCATGACAATCTCCGCCTGCCGTCAGAGGGCAAAAATGTTGGCGCCAATTTTTAAAACCCTTTTACTTATCAAAAGGCTATTGATCTGACTAGTCACTTTAACAAGCGCTCCATCATCACCCACTTACCAGGTGAGTCGCTAAAAACAAGCACTCCCAACACTTTGCCCATCAAAGGGCCTGTCACTTATCCTAAGAACTTCCACCTGGAGAGACGCGTCTTAACAGCACTCCAAAACGACCGAGTAGAAATCATTCTAGCGCAACTTCAACTTAAAACTCAGCAGATAAGTCTTGTCGCAAATGCCATAAATTTGCAGCAATCTTTTTGAGTAGAAATCCTTCTAGCGCAACTTCACCTTAAAACCCTGCAGATAAGTCTTGTCACAAATGCCATAAATTTGCAGCAATCTTTTTGTACCCTTTTGTTTAATATACGTTGTTTAATTTCCATCTGTGTTTGTCTTCTATCATCCAAAATTATTTGCCTGCCACCGGGAGATTTAAGAGCTCCCTCCCTACTACCCTGTAATTCCTCTTAGTAGTAAACATTGCCTTATGCATGATAATCAACAGTGCGTAGAATATTTGTAGATGGCACTAAGCATATGAAATTCAAAGAAATTCTTTTTGTTTGAAAGGTCATGGAGGTCATTAGGATGATTGTCTTTCATTATAATTTTTTACTGAAATCCTGCACGTACATAGGAAGAAAAAAAACACTAAACTTGGCAGGGTCATATCTTCTAAAGTAAATTTGAAACTCTCACAAAATGAGGGTCTGTAATTGGCTTGTTTGAAAAGGGGGTATGTCGACCAAGGGAGATAACCCACCTACCTTTTTTAATATCCCCTTTTAAATTTGTCACAAATTGAATTTGCCAAGTAAATGTCTTTTAAAATGTACCCCCCACCCCGAATGGTGCTTATCGAAAAATTCCAAATTTATTACATTTCTGGTTCATTAAGAACTAATGACAGGCTTTGTTTCGAAGAATTCCTTTTATTTATTTTTTTTAATGATCGCACTGTGTCAGCTGGGGAGCAAAGCCGGACCAACGCCCTCTCAGTGGCTGAAGGGTTGTATGGTTGGGTAGGTCAATTTTGGAACTGTAACGTCTCCCATGTGGCCAAAGTTGCAAATTAACAAAGAATTACCACACAAAATATTTTTCTTCAAAACTTTGCCTCCATTTGAGGAAATAGATTTCAATCTTTTAAAGTGTTCTTACTGTTACAGCTTAATTATTAGGTAAAAAAAAAAATCATATCTGAAGTGTCAGTGGTGATGGAGGGGATATTTTCAATTTGAATCCTAGTTCATTTCATTTAAAATGACAAGCTTTTCTGTTTTAAATATTGAAATTGCTAAATTTTCTAACCAATTTCTAGGCTAAATTATGTGAAAATGAGGATTTTTAGTGCATTTTAACTGACAATCCTTGATGCTATTTCAAACAATGGTGCAAGTAAGAGATTTAGTTTTTTGTTAGCAATATTCATTATACCAACATACAACTTTCATTGTTTGAGAGAATTTGATATCTTTTTAAAAAGTGAAAAATCAACCTACCCTAGTATATGGCTGCAGGTATTTAATCTAATGATTACTATAAATAATGAATTGCCCTTATGACCAGCCCCAACCCTTTTTATCATATGGGTGCTAGAAGGCGGTGGCTGAGGGTCTTCATGTTCTGGGTGTGACGTTAAACTCTATCTGATGGTGAGGTTCCACTTCTGGAGGTTTAGGGAATGTGGAGCACCCCTTCATCACCATTGCTCCCTGGTCCACTCTGACCCGGAGTGATAGTACCTGTTAGGGTCCCATCTATGGGTTAAATAGAAAAATGTTGTTTTTTTTTAATTTGAGTTTTAAAAATTTTCTTCCAAACTATTGCTACAAATCTTTCAAAACTTTGCCGGCATTAAATGATCCACTGAGGTTGATATGCCATAAAACAAACAAACAAGGCCATGAATATTTGAGCACTCAGTGAAAATCAACTCACCACATAATGAAGTACCAAACATGAGTTATTAATTTCTCTGAATTTTTTAAATGAGGCTTGATAATCTGGATTATTCAGACTATTGTCCTCATCTTTATTGTTATCTGTAGGATTATTTGGATTATTCATACTATTGTCCTCATCTTTATTGTTATCTGCACTATTTCTCTGAATCTTTTAAATGAGGCTTGATAATTAGGATTATTTGGATTATTTGGACTATTGTCCTCATCTTTATTGTTATCTGCACTATTTCTCTGAATCTTTTAAATGAGGCTTGATAATTAGGATTATTTGGATTATTCGGACTATTGTCCTCATCTTTATTGTTATCTGCACTATTTCTCTGAATTTTTGAGTTGAGGCTTGATAATTAGGATTATTTGGATTATTCGGACTTTGCCTACCGCTGAAGGTATTACAAGCTATATCTTCCTCTTTCTCTCTAAGTAACTTCACTGCTGATTTGATTATTGAATGTTACCATTTCTTTCTCAGTTGGAGTCAATTCAACACCTTATTATCTTATGACATGAACATTTAAAAAAGCATATTCTGCAGGACTTTGCTCAGTATTCTTGATTATTGTAATCTTTTGTTTTAATACAAATATTACTTGTTGAATTTGTGAGTTCTTTGTTTTTCTGTCTTAATATATGTGACCTTATGGTGTGTTGATTAGAATTACCCATATATATATATATATATATATATATAACTCACATCAACCCAACAGTCATAAGCTAAACTCTGTGAATTACTTCGGCAGAAGAGGAAAAGAAAAAAAGAAATGCTACGAAAAGGTACACAACAAAATATGACGATAAACAATACTGTGTACAAAAGAACCCTGACCCAAAAAAACACAATTCTATTATTTGGCTATAGTTGAGGAATGAAGAGATGGCATTAGTAGTGCAAAGTTAAATGTTGTTATCATCTATTCTACAATGTTGACAGCATGGACAAACTATTTGGAAAAATAGATCCCAAGAGGATATTAAACTTTTTGAAAAGAACCGGCCTCTTATCAAGGATGTAAGTTCACAGACCTACAAAATCACCCACTCACTCTCTTGATGTTCAAATTCTCAACAGAAAACTTGATTACAGCAAATAAACCCCTATACATTTTTGAATACCTAATTACCAATAGAAGTATTCGGCATAAAATAACCCAAGGGGTTGAAATGCCGTAAAACCCAACCAACCAAACCATCTATTCTTCCTTCAATATGGCCTAAACTGATCACGTGATGTATTTTGGTGGTACCTAATGTTTATATTTTATTAGGTTAACTCTTAACATCCTCTAGCAAACGAAATGTAATTCCTTTTGTCGTCAGCACAGTCTCTACCAACTGAGCACGTTACTCTCACTTCCTGACACCCCCAAACACAGCAGTCATCAAATTTCACTTCTGGTCTAACCAACTTGCTTTTCTCTCCCTCTCTTTCTCTCTCTGTCCCTCTCTTTCTCTCTCTGTCCCTCTCTTTCTCTCTCCCTCTCTCTCTCTCCCTCTCTCTCTCTCTCTCTCTCTCCCTCTCTCCCAGTATCAGTTACTCGCCGTTTTTTATCATCGCTCGGCCACGCTTTATGCAAATTCTGACTGGTCTCATCCAGGTCTCTGCCAACAGCTGTGAAGAGGTAGCGAGTTCAATTATCCATGGCCACTCGCCACACTCCTCCCCTTCGCACAGGCCGAACATATCCTGATGCACTTTGTGGAGGCTGGGAATCCGCTCATCCAACAGCTCTGCCCTCCAATTTCGCCACACATCCTGTTGAGAATTTTCCAAGCCCTGTTCCTATAAGGATTTATCAATAAATGGCTAAAAATGGCCTTTTCATTTAAAGTTACCTGTTATTTCCCTTAAATCAAACACTTCTAAATATGTTTAATATTACATTTAAACAAAGGCTTTCCAAGTCCAGAACCCTTTTCCTATAAGGATTTATCAATAAATGGCTAAAAATGGCCTTTTCATTTAAAGTTACCTGTTATTTCCCTTAAATCAAACACTTCTAAATGTTTGATATTGCATTTAAACAAAGGCTATCGTTTGGGGCAGATTAGGAGACTAATGTGACTTCCGGCCGGGCAGAATGATGTGGTATAGGACGTTAAGACAAACCTGTTACTTAATTTAGCATTGATTGAATTGTGAGTCCAGCTTAGAATTTAATAATTTTTAAGATATACAAAATGCTTTCTTTTTTTTTTTTTTTTTTTTTAAACAGTAACTAGACAAAACCTCAGGAATTCTTTATGTCTAAATATGCAACAAACATGCTCTCCTTCTACAGAAGATTGAAAGAAGAAGAAGAAAGAAAAAAACAAAGAAATGCTACGAAACGGTACACAACAAAATATGACAGTAAACAATACTGTGTACAAAAGAAAACCATGACCCAAAAAAACACAATTCTATTATTTGGCATTAATTGAGAAATGGAGGGATGGCATTAGTAGCGCAAAGTTAAATGTTATTGTCACCTATTCTTTTTTTTTTTATTCAATTCTAAAAATAGATACCCATATTGTAAACAAGTACACTTTCACCCACCCACCCCCCAAGTGAGGAAATACCCTGTTAGAAAAATGTTGGGTTGAACTGCCTCACCCATCAAAAATTGTTAAGTTTGTGTCAGTAGTATAAAGATGTAGTGTCATAACCTCCTAAACATGCAGCAAAAATGCTCTCCTCCCCAGTGGAAGTTGAGGTTTACACTTTTCTCATCGGTGGATGACCCGCTAAGAAATTCCACGTGAAAGATGTTTTGCATTCTTTTTGTTTCTGCAGTTCTCACGTGTAGTCGTTAATTCTAATTTCCTATTGACTACAAAATTCTGACCAGAACAAGAAATATGTGAATAAAAACAAAATCTCAAAGAATATTATGGTGTAATATACTTCCGTACTGCTCTGGGAATGGATTCGTTGAAACTCCGGCATCTGGCAACTGACCTTGTAAACGCTCATAAGGTCATTAATGATAATAATAATGAAATTTATTGTGTACAGTGCTCAGGTGCACCACAACTCATCAAAGTCTCATGTCAAGTACATAGAATAATGTATTAGTGTCAGGAACATGAATAGCATACAGAAATAATATACATGTATGTGTACAGTGCTCAGGTGCACCACAACTCATCAAAGTTTCATGTCTAGTACATAGAATAATGTATTAGTGTCAGGAACATGAATAGCATACAGTAATAATATACATGTATGTGTACAGTGCTCAGGTGCACCACAACTCATCAAAGTTTCATGTCTAGTACATAGAATAATGTATTAGTGTCAGGAACATGAATAGCATACAGAAATAATATACATGTATGTGTACAGTGCTCAGGTGCACCACAACTCATCAAAGTTTCATGTCTAGTACATAGAATAATGTATTAGTGTCAGGAACATGAATAGCATACAGTAATAATATACATGTATGTGTACAGTGCTCAGGTGCACCACAACTCATCAAAGTCTCATGTCTAGTACATAGAATAATGTATTAGTGTCAGGAACATGAATAGCATACAGTAATAATATACATGTATGTGTACAGTGCTCAGGTGCACCACAACTCATCAAAGTCTCATGTCTAGTACATAGAATAATGTATTAGTGTCAGGAACATGAATAGCATACAGTAATAATATACATGTATGTGTACAGTGCTCAGGTGCACCACAACTCATCAAAGTCTCATGTCTAGTACATAGAATAATGTATTAGTGTCAGGAACATGAATAGCATACAGTAATAATATACATGTATGTGTCCAGTGCTCAGGTGCACCACAACTCATCAAAGTCTCATGTCAAGTACACAGAATAATGTATTAGTGTCAGGAACATGAACAGTTTACTGTAGTAATATACATGTATGTGTGCGCGTGTATGCATATGTATGTGGAGAGTGGCATCAGGTATAGTGGCGGCGGACTACAGGAAGCATGGAGGCTTTATAAGATTCAGTGCTTCGGCAGCCTACAACAGACACGGGCAGCTTATTCCATGTCTTCGCAATTCTGAGCGTGAAAAAATGTTTCCGAAAGTTACGTGAGCAGTGCTAATCATCTTAACAACAGCAATCTTTTTGATCTCCATGTTTCTAACACACGTGGGTATGCTTACAAAGTCAGAAAACAGCATCGTTCACATGACTTTCAGAAACATTTTTTCACGCTCAGAGTTGCCGAGGCATGGAATAAGCTGCCTGCGTTAGTTGTGGACTGCCGAAACACTGCATCTTTCAAAACCTCCATGCTTCTTGTAGTCTGCCAACACTATACCTGATGCACGCACGCGCACACATACATGTATATTATTACTGTATGCTATTCATGTTCCTGACACTAATACATTATTCTATGTACTAGACATGAAACTTTGATGAGTTGTGGTGCACCTGAGCACTGTACACATACATGTATATTATTACTGTATGCTATTCATGTTCCTGACACTAATACATTATTCTATGTACTAGACATGAAACTTTGATGAGTTGTGGTGCACCTGAGCACTGTACACAAACATGTATATTATTAGTTATTTTATTTTAAAAATTTTACATTTTTTTCAGGTCAGTTAATTTGAAATATCTCAAAGATATGTGGTACAAAGTTAATTGACCTGAAAAAATGTAAGTTTTCAAATAAAATAACTGGTGCATTATATATTTTATTCATTAATATATCAACACTGAAAATTTCATTAAATTCAGTTAATTCCCTAATTTTTTTTTCTTTCGGAGGGGTGACATACAATGGTGGAATTTAGGTCCGTTAAGTTCAATTTAACCATATAATTTGTTTAAGTTACAATATCTACTAAGAGTGCTGCACACGCATTGGCAGTGTAAGTAAATAAAGTCGTCGGGGTGGCCTAAAGTCAGTATCGGCCAAACCGTGGGCAGCCCTGTCGGCTGGGGCGTTAGACTGCACCTCTGCAGAGGGGTAAGACTCCCCCAATGGGGCCACCTGTTGGCCGTGGGTGGCGACCCGTGGTGCTTAAGGATAGAACCCAGGTGGATGAACAGTTTATGACTTGCAATACTCCATTTAGGCCCTATCTTGGGCTAGACGGGCGGTCGGAGAGGCCCCCTCTGATCAATCGGTTGACCACGTCAAGTCCTAGCACCTATATGATTTTCTCAACCCTATTGCCCTTATGGCAAGCCCCAACCCCTTTTTATCATATGGGTGCTAGAAGGCGGTGGCTGCGGGTCTACATGTCCTGGGAATGACGTTAAACTCTATCTGATGGTGAGGTTCCAGTTTTGGAGGTTTGGGGAATGTGGAGCACCCCTTCATCACCATTGCTCCCTGGTCCACTCTGACCCGGAGTGGTAGTACCTGTTAGGGTCCCATCTATGGGTTGAATAGAAAACATGAGTTGATAAACAAAATTGTATTATGCATTAAGAATAAATTTATTTCACAACTTTGTCGGCATTAAATGACCCACTGAGGTTGATATGCTGTAAACCAAACCAAACGGTGGGGGAGTCTATCCCCTTTTCACTAGCGCTAGACCAAGGAGATTTTTTTTTTTTTTTGGCATCTGAGATGGAGCGCCACACCTACCATCAGCTCCTTACTTTATCGCACAGATTCCTAGCAGTGTAACTGAAATTAAAAACAGATATTTCATCTTTCATGATCATCAGGCCTACACATTAGGCGAGGAGGCACACTTGACGTAACAGTTATCATTTTGTAGGAAATGGAACTGGCTTTTGTCAGACAACCAGTCTAGGAGAAGGAAAACTTTGAAATAAAACCAGTTTTACTCTGCTTTGTTGGATTATTTTGGGTATATAACGTGTCCTGCAATACACCATCTAAATTTATAGACTGGGTGAGGTCACATGGTTTATTTTTTCCGCCAATCAACAGGTCACGTGGTTTATTCCTCTGCCAATCAAAAGGATTATTTATTAATGATTTCCGCTGGACATATTGCTCCTGCAATACACCACCTAAATTTATAGACTAGGCGGGGTCACGTGGTCTATTCCTCCGCCAATCAACAGTCATAATGTTAGACTGATTGACTACTTAAACACTGATACTTTCCATAGTTCATTGATGAGGAACTTACAATACCAAGGAGAACCAAAGGATTCTTTATCAAGGATCTCCGCTGGACAAGCGTTCTTGTTTAAAGCCTAAAGGACGGCCTATAAAAATGTAACATGTTTAAAAGTTGATCCTGTATCACATACATGGCAGATCAGTTGGAAAAGTAATTATAACGGTGGTACCAGTCAAGCCCTAGCACCTATATGATTTTCCCAACCTATTGCCCTTATGGCAACCCCCCAATCCTTCTTATCATATGGGTGCTAGAAGGCAGTGGCTGAGGGTCTACATGTCCTGAGACTACGCTAGACGGTCATTCGGAGAGGCCTCACTTTTGATCAATCAGCTGGTCATGTCAAGCCCTAGCACCTATATAATTTTCCCAACCCTATTGCCCTCATGGCAAGCCCCAACTCTTTTTATCATATGGGTGCTAGAAGGTGGTGGCTGAGGGTCTTCATATCCTGGGAATGACGTTAAACTCTATCTGATGGTAAGGTTTCAGTTTTGGAGGTTTGGGGAATGTGGAGCACCCCTTCATCACCATTGCTCCCTGGTCCACTCTGACCCGGAGTGGTAGTACCTATTAGGGTCCCATCTATGGGTTAAATAGAAAATGTATTTATAAAAAAATTTGAGTATCCCTCAAGAATGAATTTATTTCAAAACTTTATCAGCATTAAATGACCCATTGTGGTTGATATGCACTAAAACAAAACAAACCAAAAATATTAAATTAGAAAGACTAATGAAACTAAAATACGAATGCTGATAAAGATTTGAAACAGAGGGGGTATAATCGAAAAATAGAACAACCGAAACTTACTCTTCCATCACTCCCGTCTTTCATTGCTAAATTTTCCTAATTTAATTTTTTAGTTAAAATAGGAAGTAAAGTATAAAATTACAGTTAATTCTTCTTGTTAATGGATTTCTTTTAAGATTTATCCTAGAGATTTTTGTTCATATTCATTAAGATAAAACCAAACAATTAGAAATCAATAATACTAAGCACATATTTATTAAAATCAAATTTTCAATATCAATATGCAAATTAGCCTCCCCAGTTCACACTGTAAACCGTTATTTTGTTGTATATATAAATATACTTGCATGTTATTAGCCTGTATATATTTCAGGTGTTAGGTGTTGAGAGTACCTGGGTCTTATATTCAATTTTGTTTGAACTTGATAACATACACACACACACATACACACCAGGCCCCGACACTAACTTTTTTCATAACTGTCCCGAATGGGGTTTGGACCGTCCCGAAATCAAAATATTTTTGTTTAATTCATTAGCATCATCTATACTTGTCAGTCATCAGTAGCATAATAACATGTAATAAAACATTAAGAAAAGCTGAAGCAGTGATAATTCTGGATATTTGGACAAAAAAAATCCATTTCCTAGCGTTTTTTGAGCTAAAAAAAATACTTTTTTACTTTAAGTTACCCAATTTTCATGTAATCATTGGTTTCCTTTTTTGGGAAGGACATGCTGAATCTTTTGAAATTTTTACTGTCCCGGGTGTAATTTTTATCATCCCCAAGACAACGGGACGGCGTTAATGTCGAGAACGGACACACACACACACACACACACATATTTCTGTATTGATATGAATTTGCGAATAACCTTTATTTGTAGATCCTAGAAAAATACAGAATACATTGCATGTATATTTATCAGTTTATTTTTTCTGCAAATGTGATAATATAAATGATTTGTGGTAACACAAAAAAGAAACGCTGAATGTGAAGTTTACAATATGTAACAAAATGGACAATGTTTCATGTGTAATAATATCCTTGCTGCACGGCACCAAATGTAATACGATGTTGGCCGGGGTGCCAAATGTAATACTATGATCTGGTTACGGGACCAAATGTAATACTATGGTGGTCGCGGCGCCAAATCTAACACGATGGGTGTTCTTTGACCCACAGGAAAGTTGAAGTGCTAGTTCCGGGCTGTACCTGAAAATGACCAAATTCACCAAGGTTGTTCCACAATTAATATGAACGCGTTTTTAACAATAAAAGACCTTTATTAATCATACAGTGATTAAAATTCATGTACAACCACAAAGAGGTATCGAGTTGAAGTTGGGTCGGTATTTTGTGGACTGACTGGCGATATATGTTGGGTTCTGATTCAAATTCAGGACTTTGAGTAACAAGGTGACAAGGGCCATGAGACGGAGCTATCAATCTGCTAGGGAAGCAGTTGTCCAATCTGGTCAAGAACCAGCTTTCCACTCTGGTCAAGAACCAGCTCTCCAATCTGCCTGGAACCCTTTTGGGTCCTCTTTTATGGGTTCCAAACCCCTGAATCCAGGGCTCTGATTGCCCAGCCAATAGAAATGCCGGACCAATGGCCCTACAGTGTAAACATCAGGAGGTGTACAAAAACCCACCCACGCGGTCACATTTGATTGGATGGCCAATCGAAATCATGGCCCTGGGTTACACATCTTGGAGGAGGGGTCAACAAGTCTCCACCCCAGTTTCCTGATTGGTGAGGCACCTGATAATATTTTTATTATTGTATAAATGGTCTTGTCAGTTGCTATGATAATTCCCAGAAATTGACCTAAGACCACCCGGGCGAATTGTGATTCTTAACTAATCAACATTTTAAAGATTTAATCTTTAAACTGTTTTTGTTCGAGTAAATTTTATCATCTTGTGCAGTCTTCACAAGAATAACAATAGATATGAATATGACATTTGTATGAAACAGACATTTGCTTTACATCAACCGAATTTTTAGCCTTTAAAATCTCCCCTGTTCGAGTAATAAATTGTTCTTATCTTGTATAGTCTTCACGTAAATGACAACATTTGTATGAAACAGTATTTTGCTTTATATCAACCTATTTCTGCCATTAGAAGTTCAATATTATTTCTTATCTTGTGTTGATGTTACAAGAATGATAATATATATTTATATGAAAACATTTGTATAAAAAAAAAAAAGTCATTTGTGTTATATCAACCATCAACCGACTTTTAGCCATTAGAATTTCTTTGTGTTAGAGTAATTAATTTATCATCCTGTTTTGACATTACCTTCCCCAATTGACTGGTATTCTGATATCAGTCGCTTGTACAACTCTAGACTCAATTGTTATTTTTAAGTATCCAATCAGATATCGCCAATCAGTCCATAACACTACTACAGTGTTATACATGCATTTGTTTTTTTTATTAGGATGTGTTGGAAGTAGTCAAAGTGATTCTATAAACGTGGCTTTAAAATTGAAATGAAAATAACCCGAAAGCCAAACAGCAGATATGGATAGAAATCCTTCCAATTCCAAAAATATTTGGACTTAGAGAAACAAACTAAAATAAAAGAAACAACTGGGTCATTCTTTTTAAAAAGTAAAATGGATTCTAAACAATGAAAAAAAGATAGTTCCACTTTGAAGATCTAGTGATTCATGTACAAATGGTGAATGGTATAAGAATTTGTTATGTGTGTGTATTTTTTTTTTTTTATTATTTTTTTATTTGCTGTGTCTTATCTTGCTGTCTTTATTATTGTTTGTGAAGGTGACTCTTGGGTATAGGGAAATATATTAGGGAAGCTGTATTTACAATTAACATTTGGTGTATTGCTTATGTTTCAGGCTGGGAATATTTGTCTGAATCTTTTGTTGTGGATGTTAGAGAGGGAGGGATAGTAAGATTTGTTATAAGTGTGTGTGGATGTATTATATATATATATATATATATATATATATATATATATATATATATATATATATAATTAATTATACTCTTTGTTATACTATGTTTTATGATGGTCATGCATATACACACATGCCCAGGTATATATATGTTTTTGTTTTTTTTTCTGTTTTCCGTTTGAATTCAAATTATTTTCAGCTCCTCTCTCAATGAGTCCGGAGTAAAAACAAGCTCTGAAGATGATTTTTATAAATCGAAATATTGTTCAATATTAGCTATGAATATGATATAAAATGTTTTCACTTTAACAGCATATTGTGTTGTTTTCATATCCTTTTATCTATACTTATATGTATATATATATAAGAATTATAATTTTTTTCTTCTTTCAGATCTTTTTAAATCTGACAACATGAACGATCTTAAAACAATAAAAGCCGTAACGTATTTGGTGCCGGATCTTCCTGTGGAAATTTTTCAGGCATTTATGGAATATTTGGAAGAAACTTTAAGAATCACCACTTTTCTGTTTTATGAGTCCCGATGGCGCAGTCCACCAAAAGACCGCAATCTCTTTTCCATGGGTGATGCTGATATAGGTATATATCTTTTCATTTTAGTTTCGGACTCAATTTTTTGCAATTCTACTCTCACTAGTTTTCTCATATGTTAGTTCATTTTTTTTTTTTTTTCTCTATTACCTGATGATGATGAAAGGTGTGAGAATATCCGGCCTGCACCTTTGTTTCACTTTGAGCACCAGTTCAGTTAAACTCAGTTAATTGTTGTTCAAACCAAAAGTATACTAATTCACTTCAACACAGGACAATGTTGTTGTTTTTAAGAGAATATAAAAAGGGGGGAAAAAAACAAGGCAATAAGGAAGCCGTAACTCAATATGGATCTTACCTTGTTGCAAGCCTACTGCGAAATGTCACATTATTTATCAAGTATCATAACACCACAGAAACCAAGCAGCCAATCAGGACTCAAGGAACGGAATCACCCAAATGCATGAATGGAGTATTCCTAAGTTCCATAAATACCAGCTGTTTTGGGTTCCAGTTGTCATGAAGTGTCTGTCTATTTATTCAAACACCTTCGCCAAGTCATGTGAATCCTAAGAGTGACTAGGCAAATTGACTCTCCAAGAAAAAGAAATATTTCAGTGGAAAAATTCAGAATGTTTTTCTTTCAAGCAAAAAAAAAAGAAGAAATTAGTCAATAAGACAATTTAAAGTGATAAATAATTATTTTATTTTATAAAAAATAATTATTTACTTTTTTTTTTTTTATGAAACAGACGGGTGCAAAATATATAAAAGTTCATGAAACAGTCCAATAAATACCTTTCTTTTTTTCTGTTAAAACATAAGTTCCTCTTTTTTATTATTTCTTTTCTTTCTATTTTTCCATTAAGTTTAAGTTCCTCCTTTTTCTCTTTTCTTTTTTTTTTCTTTAAATCCGTTTCCAAACAATCACTTCTTTTCGTTTTCTTTCCTTCAAATTAATTCAGTTTTCTTCAAATCTCTTTTCCTATTCTACAAACTTTAGCTCAGTCCTACCAATTCACTCTCTTTTAATTTTCTTCGATAATCCACTTTCAATAAACTTTTCTTTTCCATCCAATTTTCTTATCTCTTACATTCTCAACTGTCGAATCCAAAAACTATTCTCTACAAAAACAAATTATCAACTCTCTCTAATTCTGTCATCTGTCTAGTTACCGACTCAACTCCATTCTCTAACCGTCTGTCCCTTCTCGTGTCCCGTTCGTCTCTGAACTCTATCGTCTGTCCGAATTACCGTCTGCTTCAGTTAATTTTTTTTCCCGGTCATTTTTTAAAATCAAAACAAAACCTAAGAGAACTAACCCCTTTTTTTCTGGCAAGGGCAGCAACTCTTACCTTTCCATTTATTTATTAACTTTTATACTTTTTCTCTTTTCTTTCCCAATAAATAGTTAACCTTGCTCTATATTATTCAGGATATTCTTAGATTTCTCAGAATATCATGACAGTCTATGACCCCAACATTGTGATATTCTGTGCTGGCCGATTCGAAGGGCACAAGTCAGACACAGGTTCACAAGGATTTTTTTTTTAAATCAAAAAAAAAACCACAAAGTCTGATAACAGGACACTGATGGAAGAGGAAGTTGTGACACTTGTGCAGTTTGTGGTGGTCTGTCATCTGGCAAGAAAGTCCAATTCGATTACTGCTTCACTGATGTGGGTCCCTGGCTATTCTCTATCTCTGCTGATACTGATGAAACTATCACTCCCAACTGCCAGGCTCAAACTGCTAAGGGCTGGATCTTGGCTGAATATATGTAAAATTCTACTCCACACATCCCCACAGACCTGACACCCAGATGCTCGGTACTTAATTAATCTCGGACTTCCTATCTGTGTTATCCCTTAAAATTAAAACAATTACCTTTTTTTTTCTTCAGACATTGCATCTTCAATATTCTGACATTAATTTCCCCAAAAGAGATTTTCTCATAAAAACAGCCTTTTTGCTTTTAACACTTAGATACCTAAAGATTTTATCTTTAACTAGGTTAACTTCATGGTGGCTGTTCAATTCTCTTAAACTTTACGGTCCAATCTTTTGTGTCCGTAAAAGACAACCANAAAAAAAGAAAAATAAAAATAAAACACAACGTTCTAAAAAAATACACTCCAGAACCAATCCAAACAAACTCATCTCCACATACCCTCTACCACCATACATTATACAAACCCTAAACTCCACCATACAAACACAAATACACCAAGTAAAACCAAAAAAACAAAAAAACTCAACAACAATAACATATAAACAAAAGCAATATATACAAACAAAAACCTACAACCCAATCAACTCAATAACTATAAAATATTAACTCTATAATACCTAAAAATAACAGATAAATATAAAATACAACAAAATCCCAGACACAAAAAATCATAAAACAGATCATAACAATTAAAATGAACACAAAACAATTAATCCACACCTACAATCCCACTCCGAATAAATATACTAACTAAAAATCATCCTATACCTCAATACTAACTCTCTCTCTGTTTTATCTATAATATTCTTATTTATTTTTTTTATAATTTTTAATTTATTATGTTTATTTTATTTTTTAAATATATATTATATTAAATATTTTTTACTGTCTCTCCATACTCTCTCTCATCCTTCTTTTTTTTTTTTTTATAAGATTGATTTATTTCCTCTATGACCATTTATCTCATTCTCTTCCTCCTACTTTTTTTTTTTTTTTGTTCTTCTCTTTTTTTTTTTTCTTTTTTCTTCGTTCTGTTTTTTTTTTTTTTTTTTTTTTTTTTTCTCTCTTTCTCTCCTCTCTCCTCTTTTTCTTTTTTTTTCTTCTTCTCTCTCTCTCTCTTCTTCTCTCTTTTCTCTCTTTTTTTTTTTTTTTTTCTCGTCTCTCTCTCTCTCTCTCTTTTCTCTCTCTCTCTCTCTCTCTTTTTTTTTCTCTCTCTCTCTTTTTTCTTTCTCTCTCTTTTTTCTCTTTTTCTCTGTTTTGTTTCTTTTTTCACTCTCAAAACAAATGGGGTTGGGTTTTTTTGTCATTACAATTGTTTTTCTCACCCAGTAGTTTTGCTTTTCTTTCTTTCTTAAATCACCTTTTTACCTTCACCTTCACTGGATTTAAGTTTTAATTTGTCCCCTCTTCTTTTTTTTTTCTTCTTCTCTATCAGGTTCTCATCTCAACTCGATCCAAATGGTCCTTAAAAAGCAAGTTGACGCCGCTGCCATTGATTCACGTGTCTTAAAATATTTTCTCAACAAGAATCCACACCATCAAAAGGAAATAACTGTGCTTACCTCCCTTGGACCAATGCCGACTTATCCAATTGTTTTCAGAAAAAACCTTCCAGGTAAAAAATAAATATAAATCTTTGGTTTTATGCATTACCATTCACTATAATCCAACCATTATTTGCCCCAAACACTTCTCTCCCCCCCCCAATAATAACATGGTGGGATCAAAAGTATCAACTGAATTTTTAAATTTAAATGAAGATGTATGACTAACTTTGCAATCTACCTATACATATATAAGGACAGTTTTGGGTTAATTCTTATAAGTCTAACATGATCAAAGGGGAACCACTCATGACTGATAAATTATTTATTTATCTACTAGGAAAAAAGACGACGGGGTTAGGGTAATGGGAAAATAAATAATTTATCAGTCAAGAGTTGTTCCCCTTCGATCATGTTACACAAAACTGGGTTATTTCTTATAAGTCTATGTCCAGATAAAACTATGAAGGTAATCTGAACATTAGCTACATAAATGAGAGTAACCTCCCCTTGTTTATTTCTCTCTGAGGAAGACGTTTGTCAAAAACTGTTTTTACAAAATAAAACAAACTAGGTATACCTATACTTTTCTAATATACAGGCACTCTTATAGAAATATTAACATCTTTTTTTAAAATCGATTTAAAAAATGTTAACCACCTTTTATATGAATACCTTTAATATATTTTCAAACAGTCTCCACATGTTCACCATCCCTGTCAACATATGCTTAGAATCTCCCACAGGGGATTAAAAGAAAAGATGTTAATATTTCTATGAGAGTACCTGTAGATTAGAAAAGTATAGGTATACACAATTTGTTGAAAACTCCGTGTTTTTACAAAACAAGACACGGCTTCTTCAAAGTGAAAGAAACTTAAACAATTAACGATAAGGTGAATATATATATACACATTAAATTATACCAGTTCTTGCTTTTTGTGGAAAAATTATGAAGATTTGATTTGTGTTTGAAATATACATAGAAATAGCATTGAAATTCTACTTAAAAATGTCCAGCATTTGTAAATCTGAAAAGTAAACAAATCAAAATACACCAGGAGTTGCTTCCTTGTAGGGTGATGTTTCCACGTCTTGTGCAGCTCCCATCTAGTTTATTCTCCAGGCGTCTCGTTAGGGTCCAAGTGGTGCAGCCCTACAGCAGCACTGATACAACCACAGCTTGAAAGAATTGTCAGTGAGATCGGATTTCCATATGACTGATAATCTGTTTATAGCCGACCATGCCCTCCCTATTCATGCATTAATATTGCTTTCTGTAGATGAGATATTACTACCTAGGTATGTGAATTGTTCTACTGGTTTTAGAAGTTCACCGTCAAGTGTGGCAATGTCTCGTTTCTTTTTAAAACGCATGTGAACTCAGTTTTATTGGAGTTCACATAGAGGCCAATGTTCTTTGCTGCCTTCTCCAGGCTATGCAGTAGTGACTCGGCCTGTGTCGGTGTATTTGCATGAAGTGCTAGGTCATCAGCATAGTCTGCATCTGTGATGGTCTGTGCGGGATATCACCTGCTGCTTCTTGCCTTTTTAGTGTGAGCACTAGTTAATTAAATCACAGAAGGCTTAAACCAAACAAAAAAAATTGTTGGAGATAAAAATCATAAAACTCCAGCCTAATCTAATCAATATTCTGGTTCTTGTTTATTTCTCAACAGCCAAAATCAAGTTGTGCCATACTGCTCTAATGTATTTGTGCCATTATTAATAAAACTAGCCAATAAAAGCACCCCCCCCCCCAGGCACACAAGACCGCCCTGTCAGCTGGGGCATTAGACTGCACCTCTGCAGAGGGGTAAGACTCCCCCAATGGGGCCACCTGTTGGCCATGGGTGGCAACCCGTGATACTTAAGGATAGAACCCAGGTGGTTAAGCAGTCCATGATTTGCAATACTTCTTGGGCTAGAAAGGCGTTCGGAGAGACCCCCTCCGATCAGTCAGCTGGTCATGTCAAGCCCTAGCACCTATATGATTGCCCTGACCCTATTGCTCTTATGGCAAGCTCCAACTCTTTTTATCATATGGGTGCTAGAAGCTGGTGGCTGAAGGTCTACAAGTCCTGGGAATGACGTTAAACTCTATCTGATGGTGAGGTTCCAGTTTTGGAGAATGTGGAGCACCCCTTCATCACCATTGCTCCCAGGTCCTCTCTGGCCCAGAGTGGTAGTACCTGTTAGGGTCCCATCTATGGGTTAAATAGAAAATATTACTTTATAACCAAAATTTGACTTTGTCAGCATTAAATGACCCACCGAGGTTGATATGCCACAAACCAAACCAGGCACCCAAGTATTTAAGTTTTAATACAATTAGATATTATATAGCATTAGAAGGACTAATGAAATCAAATATGTACACCCAAAAGAGATTACTTATTTTTACTTTATTCTAATTGATTCAATATAAAATTGTACATAGTGTTTTATTCTCAAACATTAAAATCAATCCTAATATTAGAAAATTAATAACACCAGGTAATTATTTATTAAACACAGTTTTGTTAAAACTGGTATGCAAATTATTCACACCATATATACTATGTAATCATTTATTTCTTAATGATACGGGCTCTTAATTGTTAATAAATATTGGGAATATAATGTAAATAACTAAGGGAAGTTTGACATTGGTGGCGTAGTTTTGGTTACAGACAGATCATCTCTATTATAGCAGTATTTTACTATATATAGTAAGCCCAATTGATAAATATTTTGGTCCTATACTCACAGGTTTTCTGTTATTCTGCTGTTATGTTTTTTTGTTAATCCATTTTAAATGTTTACATTTTGAATCTTTTTCTTTTCCAACTTATTGTTTAACTTGCATAAAAATTCAATTTTCATTTTCTTTTCAATTGTAAATATATAGTGTTATTTTCATTTTCAATATTTTTTAAATCTAATGTATTTCCAAATGACAAAAAAGTTATGAATTTTATCTTATCTTTTGAACTCACAGGTGACCACATTTCTGTTGTAAGTTTTGTCATTTTTACAATGAAAAACGTCCCTTTATGAGTGTATATACATTCCATTGGTACTCGTTTTTAAAAATCTGTCCAATTATCTTAGTGGAGGGCTGATGACATCAATTTACATATTTGGACTATATTATTGGTGGTAATCTGAACATTAGCTACATAAATGAGTAACCTCCCCTTGTTTCTTTCACTTTGAGGATTGGTTGGCCATTTTCATTCACCGTAAATCTAAAAATATCATAAAATTTGTTCTTAATTGTGCTTGTGCATTATTTGAAATGAACATAAATGTTATATTTTCGTGTTAAAATATGCAGTTGTGTAGATTTACGGTGAAATGAGAATAGACGGCTTCCTCAAGGGGAGGCTACGCATTTTTGTAGCTAATGTTCATTGTTATCTGCACAATGTTTCAAACACAGCAACCTCCTCGAACCCAACCATTTATTCAATCCACGGAGGTAGACTGTTCTCATTCCATTAACTAGAGATAACTGCAGGTTCAATCCTACAGTAAGTACCCAGTTATGGTTAATGAATAAAGGGTTAGGAAATACCTGAAAATGTCAGGAAGGCATAGTTTCCCTTGACTTTTTTTTTTTTTTTTTGTAATCTGAACATTAGCTACATAAATGAGAGTAATTCTCCCTTGTGTGTTTCACTTTAAGGAAGCCATTGTTTTGGTCAGCTATTTTCATTTCACCGTAAATCTACACTGAAAATACGAATTTGTTTGAATCAATACAACTGCATGTTTTAATATGAAAATATCATAAAATGTGTTAATAACAATTAAGAACACATTTTTTACAGTGAAATGAACAATGGCCAAATATTTGTGTATAACTCATTTTTATTTTATTTCACTCAACTAAGGGGAATTTGTCTGAATATTTGTATTAATCTGACTATTGTCCACATCTCTCCAAAACCCTTTATTTAATCCACTAGGGTAGAATGACTGGGTACAAATGTTAAGTATTCTGTTATTGCCCTTGGCCAGGATTGAACCTGCAACCTGGAGATGATTGTCACTTAGGTTTATAAAAAGGGTTGAATTAATACAGTTCTAACGTTCTTTTTACCTTTATAATTAATGCAAGATTATTTTTTTCTTTTACTATGAGTCAGGTAAAAAATCAAAAGTATAAAGATATCAAAAATTTTCTCTGATTTGTCCAGTTCTAAGTGACAAGCATCTCTAAAGGGCAGTAATAACAGAATACTTAATATAGCTTCACATTTGTACCCAGTCATGGTTAATTGAATGAGGATTGAATAAAGGGTTCAGTTTGAAGTTCCATGAAAGCTCCTGATTATGACAAGAAACATTGGATATAACAAAAGATCAGGACAATAGCTTGAATTGTAGAAAAATGAAAATTTACTTTCTTATAATAAAATTAAGACTAAGCTAAAAAGTAAAAATTTAAAAAAGGGTAATCTGAACATTAGCTACATAAATGAGAGTAACCTCCCATTATTTCTTTTATTTTGAGGAAACTTTGTTTTGGTCAGCCATTTTCATTTCACCGTAATCAATACAACTGCATGTTTATAACGTGAAAATATAAAATGTGTTCATAATTGTGCTTGCGCATTATTTGAAATTGATATTTTCATGTTAAAACATGCAGTTGTATTAATTCGAAACAATTTGTATTTTCAGTGTAGATTTACGGTGAAATGAAAATGGCCAACCAAGGGGAGGTTACTTTCATTTATGTAGCTAATGTTCAGATTACCCTAAAAAAATATAATTCCATTTTTTTTTCTCTTTCTCTCTTCCCAATGATCAGTATTTGCCTAACTAAACAGCTGTAAATATAATTTTAATTTCTATTAACTTTGGTAATTTCTTTTACCTTCATATTAATTTTTCTCTTTACTTTTCAGCCTCTGTGAAAACAAGTATAACAAATGCCCTCCTGGCAATGCCCAAAAACCCAAAATGGGCCAGCAAACTTCGGGAATTATTCATAAGTAATCTTATTTCAACCGATATGAGCCTTTACAATGTTGAGAAAGAAATACACGAAAATATTAAGGGTCTAACAATGAATCCGGCTTATTATTAAAAGAAAAATATAAAATATTTTTAAATGAAGAAATAAAATATTTTTGCCATTCATATTCTGTTTATTTGTTGTTTTTTTCATTTATATATTTACCAACCCCTCCCAAATGAACAGGATGCAAAACACTGTCAATTTCATTTCTAAAGTAGAGTTTAACAGGTTTTAATTAATTCTAAGTGTTTCCTTCTCCAAGAGTGTGCTCTTTACCCATAAGTAGTTGGATTCATACCTTTACCAATGGTATTAGTGCCTTGTCTCGAATTTGAACTTGCGTTCCGACAACTCTAACCATGCCACTATGCACCTTTATTCATTTAAGGGTAATTTCCATGTTAAATCATCCAGGCCATGTCACCCAGCCCCTACAATCTTTCTGAAATTTTGTACAGCTAAAGTTAGACGATCCCCAAAATTTGAGCTTCCAATTTAAAAAATTAGCGAAGTTGTGTCAATTTTTTGCTCTCCAAATGGAGCCACTTTTTCTAACCTATTTTTGTCTGTAAAATGAGTTCTAGTGAATTTTAGCATTTTTGGGTTCCTTGGGCAAAAATACTTTTATGAACCAATTTTTAGCAGTAGGGAAGCTCTAGAACTCATTTTACAGACAAATAAGTTACAAAACCTCCCCCTCAAGTTTGAATAGCTAAAAATTGACATAACTCCACCAATTTTTAAAATTGGAAGCTCAAATTTTGGATTATTTCAGAAAGATTGAAAGGGGTGGGTGACAATTTGTCATGGAATTACCCCTTAAGTGATTTTTGTCTAAACTTGAAATAAAGTAAAATCTGGTAGAACTTCTGGAGGAGTCTTCCTCATTAAAAAAAAAAAAAAAAAAAAAAACAAAACACCCATGTCCTGTGGGGTGGGGATGATTTGTTTAATCAACTTTAACTGGTATAATAAAAATCAGAATTATCATTCAAGCAACCTGCTTTTCAGGTATCCATTCAAATAAGTTTTTTGGGTTAAATCCTATGGACAAATTCCACCATCTTATGTCACCCCGCCGAAAGAAAATACTAAAAAAAAAAAAATTTTTTTTTTTTAAATCAAGGAATTAACCGAATTTAATGAAATTTTCAGTGTTGATATATTAATGAATTAAAGATATAATGCACCAGTTATTTTATTTAAAAACTTTTACATTTTTTCAGGTCAGTTAACTTTGAACCATGTATCTTTGTGAATCTGTGTTGCGCCTGAAAGATATGTGGCTCAAAGTTAACTGACCTGAAAAAATGTAAAAGTTTTTATATAAAATAACTGGTACATTATATCTTTTATTCATTAATAGATCAACACTGGAAATTCAATTCGGTTAATTCTGATTTTTGGGGGGTTTTTTTTGGTGGGGGGACATACGATGGTGGAATTTATGTCCGTTAAGTAGGATTTAACTTTAAAAAAAAAAAATTTTTTTAAGAAAATTCGTAACAGAAGCTTCTACATATGTAATTAGCAACTGCATATATATATTTTTTTTAAATATGAGGGGGAGACCACCCCCACATTCTGCAGGAAAGTAAAACAATTTGTTTCATTTGTCTGAATTTTTTTTTACATAAGTGCTTGATAATTTGGATTATTCAGACTATTGTCCTCATCTATATTATTACCAGTACAAACTTTCAGCCAATGTGCTCTTCAGCCTTCTTCAAATATTTCTTGTCGGTCTCGGGAACCTTCTTGTTCGAAGAGAAGATTCTCGAGTCCAACAAGAAATACCTGAAGAAGGCCAGAGAACACGCTGGCCGAAACGTTGTGTAGATAACAAAGATGAAGACGATAGTCTGAATAATCCAAATTTGTTTCATGTTCAATTCTCTTTTAGAAAATTGAACAAAAATTCAATGTAATCATACATAAAATAATGGTAATCTGAACATTAGCTACATAAATTAGAGTAACCTCCCCTTGTTTGTTTCACTTTGAGGAAGCCATGTGTTTTGATCGGCCATTTTCATTTCACCGTAAATCAATACAACTGCATGTTTTAACACAAAAATATAATAAAATGTGTTCTTAATAACAATTAATTGCATTTCAAATAATGCGCAAGCACAATTAAGAACACATTTTATTATATTTTTTGTTAAAACATACAGTTGTATTGATTCAAACAAATTTGTATTTTTCAGTGCAGATTTACGGTGAAATGAAAAATGGCCGACCAAAACATAGTGAAATAAACAGGGGAGGTTACTCTCATTTGTGTAGCTATTTGTTCAGATTACCGAAAATTGAACAAAAATTCAATGTAATCATAAAAATAATATTGGTATACTTTACTAGATAAGCTTGGAAAAAAATAAAATAAAGTAAAATAAAATTATAAAAATACAAAAAATTTTAAAAAATAAGTCTCTCGGTGTCCAAATGGGTAATTTTTACCTTTAGTTGTTAAAATTCCTATCATAAAATTGTGTGTGCGCATTATCTGAAATGAACTTAATTGTTGTTAAGAACACATTTTATGATATTTTTGTGTTAAAGCAAGCAGTTGTATTGTTTTCGAAAAGTTTTTAAGATTTGTTTATTTTGCACGGACACATTCAAAATGGCTACCGTCTTGTTTCAAAGTGAAAGTCAGTTGGCTAAATTCCTAGCATAAAATTATCTGAAATGAACTTAATTGTTATTAAGAACACATTTTATGATATTTTTGTGTTAAAGAATGCAGTTGTATGTTTTCGAAAAAGTTTCTAAGATTTGTTTATTTCGCACGGAGACTTTCAAAATAGCTACCGGCTTAGTTCAAAGTGAAAGTCAAGGTAGGTTACTCTAATTGCCTTATTTGCTACGAATTTTGACAACTAAAGGTGAAAATTACCTCCAAATGATACTAAGGACTTGAGTGACCTTTGTGTCATTGAAGTTTTGACACACAGAGAGAGAGAGAGAGAGAGAGAGAGAGAGATGCTGCAAAATGACTGAAGTGGAATGTGCT